>JADRCD010190793.1:0-10638 GCA_019843815.1 Montemys delectorum | reverse complement strand
GCTGGCCTAGAACTCAGAAATTCACCTGCCTCTGCCTTCCAAGTGCTGGGATTAAGGCCGTGTGCCACCACCGCCTGGCAAAGGTATTTTTTAATTGAAAAAAATTTCATACAATATATAAAGGCATTTTTTTTTAACCAAATATAGACTACTGGATAGTTTCTTTTTCACCTTTGCCCTTGAAAAATGTCGCATCTATTCACTGTATTTCTGCATAGGCTGTTCTCAACAAGCAATCTGGAGGTATTTGTGACTTTACAGTTTATATTATATGCCCTGCCACCACCTGTATTTTAGATTTTTTTTTTTAAAAAACAAAACAAAATGAAACACCTTTTCCATTTTGTTCTGAGAAGCATATCTTGTAATCTTATCTGACCTTAAGCTTTCTATCCTGCCTTTCCCTCCTACGTTCTGAGATTCAGAGTGGGAACTACCACACCTAGTGTTCACACTGTTGTGTTGGGTTTTGTTTTTTAATTTTACATGATGATCTTTGTGTAGTTTACTTCTGGGAGTGTGTGAGTGCATGTGTTCGTATTTGTATGTGTGCACATGTGTATGAGAGTGCTGTGTGTGTGCATAAAGACTACAGGTTGACCTCAGCTGTTGTTTCTCAGGAGCCATCCTCCTGGGTCTTAGAACACAGTCTCTCACTGGCCTGGAGCTCCCCAAGGCTGGCTGGCTGCCGAGCTCAGGGCTCTGCTTGTCTCAGTTCCACCATATCCATCACTTTTTAAAATTAACTTTTTATTGATTCCTTGTGAGTTTCACATCATGTACATCATTTCTCAGTCCTGCTCATCTATCTTCCCAGCTCCTCATATCTGCCCTTTGCTCTTGCAACATCCTGGACAAAATAAAACATATAAATAATCAAACAACAACAACAACAACAACAACAACAAACAAAGCATAAAAATGTCTCACTGTGGAAGCTGTAGTGTCACAGCGTGTCCCACAGTTTACCTCTCTGTCCACACTTATAAATTTTCTTTTCAATGCGTCATCAGTCTGGCCTGAGATCTCTGGCTCCTGTTACACCATCAATATTGGATCCTCACCAGGACTCCTCTGGATCACCCCATGGCTGCCTTGTGTCATGGAGATCCTGCAGCCCTAGACCAGCAGGTCCAGCCAGCCCTTTCTGCATCCAAACCATTCGCAGATGTCACAGATTTGGGAGTGGGTCAACTCAGAGCCCTGGGTCTGGGCCTGAGCGGCAGCTGAGCTGGTCAGCACACTGTTTCTCCCTTATCTGAAGCACCAGGGTGATCTTTGCAGCACTGTGCCAGCTAGGTAACCTGATGCCATCATCTGCAGGAAGCAGGATCGACTCTCCTGCACTTATGTCCTCGGGAGCCCACTTACCTGCACCCGCATCTCAATAGCCAGTTCCGCTGCACTGTCCAGGCAAGGCACAGGGCCTACTCTCTCAAGTGCTGTAGCCTGAGAGGGGCTGGGCCATCTTTCCCATTCTCACGCCCTTGGGGCAGAATCATCCTTGCCTTTGCTATCAGGTTGAGCAATACTTTGTGGCCCAGGCAAGCTACAGTGCCTGCTCTTCTGAGTGCTGCAGCCGGTGATGGACAGCACTAGCTCACCTGCTCTCATGACCCTGGGACCAGTTCTCCTGACTGCTGCATGTGGTGAGGGGGTCATGCCTGAATTCACACCACCTCACAGCCGACAAGTGGTGGGGCCAGCTCCCCTGCACTCTCACCCTAAGGCTGGCTTACCCATGTACCCTTCACCAGGGCTGGCCCTACTTTGCTGCTCAGGCGAGATGCAGGATCTACTTTCCCAAGGGCTGCAGCTGGTGAGAGGCCTAGACAGTTTACCACCTAGATCAGCTCTCTTGACTGCCTCAGGTGCCAAGGGGTGAAGGGGTGGAGGGCATCTCCCCAGCTTCCCCTCCCCACCCCACCCATCAAGTGTCAAGGCCAGCTCTTCTGCACTCTCACCCTCAGGGCTGGCTCACCTGCACTCCCACCATCAGGATCAGTTCAGCTGTGGTGTCCAGGCAGAACAGAGCCTGTTCTCTGGAGTGCTGAAGATGGTGAGGGGTAGGGCCGGCTCTCCCAAACTCATGATTGGAGGTGTAAGGGGCAGGGCATCATCCTTGTGCATATGCCACCGAAAGCTGATGAGCGGTGGGGTTAGCTCTCCTACACTCATGCCCTCAGGGCTGGCTTACCCAGGCCCCAACAACAAAGACCAATTCCACTGTGCTGCCAGGCTGAAGTGCAGGGCCTGCTCTCCTGAGTGCTGCCGGAAGTGAGAAATGGGTCCAGCTCACCAGAGCTCAGCATCCAGTGATGGCTGGGACTAGCTAAGCACAGTCCCTGGACACCCATGTGGTCCCTAGTGGCTGTTCTTAGTGGTAAAATGAGCCATGGACATCAACCCCAGCTCCTGCCACTCCATAGCCATGGACCCAGCCATGGCCCTCAATAGCATCTCAGGCTGGGACGTCACTATGGCCCCAGTTGGTGGGATTGGCCACTCACAATAGGCTATTCCTCCCCACCCTCTAGTCTACCGCTCCATCTCTCTTCATAGTGCCCAGACTGCTCTTTCTCTCCCATCTGACCACCATATCCTTGCACACTGTGCCGGCTCCTGCTTCAGGCTGGGCATGTGGCTGGCAGAGCCCCCGGTGACTGCATCCTCCATCCACACTACATGGTGTGACTGCAGGTGGGTGTCTCTGGCCCACCTGTGCCGAGCGTGCATTGGTGAGCAGGCCTGTGCACGGCATAGTGGACCGCAGGTCTCTGTCTATCTTCCCCCTCCCTAGCTGTGCTGCCTGGACTTGATTTGATTCAGTTTGGTATTTTTGAGCCCTAGGCATAAGACAACTTGGACCATCAAGCCGATGTCAAGCTAGAATGAATAAAGGACTGCTGTCTGCTCTGCCCCTGACTGATATAAGAACACCACCAACAGTAACGTATTTCTTTGCCCATTGCTGGAGATCATGTCTAGCTTTTTAAAACAAGGGCTGCATTGGTCTCAGTGAATTGATTTGTTTCTTTATTATGGGTTGGTTTCTTAGCTTGTTTCTTGAAATATTAGTTGTAAGTTTTATCTCTTTGGGTTGGATTATTTTATGGTCTATAAATACTTGTTTCTTCTACTTTTGAGGCACCTTCTCACTTTGTAGTACAGGTTAGCCTGGGATTCAGTACGTAGCCTGATCTGGCCTCTTCACACCAATCCTCCTACCTCAGCCTCCTCCGTGCTGCGCTAACATGCAGGCGCCACCTCCGTATACTTTTGAATTGCATTTAGGGTTGCATTGAATTTATTTGAAAAAAATTTAATTCTCATAGGTTTTGATCTTAGGAGTTGTTGCTCAGAACCCAAGAAATACTTAGTTCTCGGCTAAGTAGGCTTTTTTGAATGTACTATGCAATGCCTGAGCAATGATTAACACTTTCATCTGGCCAAGGGGAGCAGGCACAGTGCAGCCTTATGTAATCACTGGGTACCACTCCCTCTCATCTTCTCAAATACTCCTGTTTGCTGCCTGCAGACGTCCTCCATACTCTTCTGATCAGGACTTGATCCCCTGCATCGCCTCTGCACTTCTCTGAAGTTCACATCCCGCTCTGGTCCTGCAGCTCCCAGTTTCATCCCCTTGGCTCAGAGGGTCTGTTAGGTTTCCTATCCTGAAAGCATCTCCTCCTCCTCCTCCTCCTTCTCCTCCTCTTCCTCCTCCTTCCTCTTCCTCCTCCTCCTCCTTCCTCTTCCTCTTTCTCCTCTTCCTCTTCTGCTTCCACTTCTTCTGTTTCTGTTTCTGCTTCTGCTTCTCCCTCTTCCTCTGCCTCTGCCTCTGCCTCTCCTCCTTCTCCTTCTTCTCCTTCTCCTTTTTTTTTTTTTTGAGACAGGGTTTCTCTGTGTAGCCCTGGCTGTCCTGGAACTCACTTTGTAGACCAGGCTGGCCTTGAACTCAGAAATCCTCCTGCCTCTGCCTCCCAAGTGCTGGGATTAAAGGCATGTGCCACCACCGCCCAGCATGCAAGCATCTTCTTAATATCTGTCCCTGAGGAAGAACTATCCCTTTGTCTGTGCTTCCTTTATAGGTTGTTTTAGAGATAGAGTAAAACTTAACCCCTTAAGTTTTTATGGTCAGAAGAGAATTTTTAGTTGGATATTTATTTAAGAAAAAAAAAAGAATCTCATCTTATGGCCCATAAGATGTATAAACTGTGTTTTATAGATATTATATAATAGTGCTCTCTATCTGGGGGATGGATGAATATATTGCATTGCTTAAGACAAAATATTTCTCTGTTTTGTGGAAACATTTTTTTTTCAGTGTCAGTTAAAGGGAAATTGCCACCACAAGTTGATGGTTATCAATAACCAGGAAGTAGTGTGAAATCACCAGTAGATTTGAAGCTGTTGTTTTGAGTGGGAGACTGTATATAAGAGGTGTCTGGCCAAGTGGGTCTGCTGTCCTGGTCCATCATTTGATGTGATGTCGGCGTCTAACAGTACTGGCAACTTGCCACTAGCTGCTCAAGTTCCCTTGGCATTTTTAATGTCCCTGTTGGCCTTTGCTATAATGGCAGGCAATGCTGTGGTCTTCTTAGCCTTTGTGGTGGACAGAAACCTTAGACATCGAAGTAATTATTTTTTTCTTAATTTGGCTATTTCTGACTTCTTTGTGGGTAAGTTATGTACCTTTACTTAAAATTATCAAACTTAAAGACTTGTAATTCTAGGGACTGTATGGATTGGAGGGGCCAAGAAGAGAAATTAAAATGTTAGAACTCTGGGAAGGATATGTGTGGCACTTTAAAAGAAACACTGTGCGTATGGCTATTAGGGGAAGTTTTATCTGAAAACGGGTTTTTGTTGTTGTTGTTGTTGTTGTTGTTTTTAGAATAAATGAATTCAGAATAGTTCTAAAATTATTTTAGTGTGTCACAGCTAGGTTGTTTTCAGACCTATTTTTTAATTTGTTTAGAATTACAACTACTCTTTCCTTAGCGAGTATGGTTTCCTTCATACCCAGCATTGAAGTAATAAGAATAATGTGTCTGCTGGAAGCGAGCACAACCAAGAAGCGGTACAGGGACAGGGACAGGGACAGGGACAGGGACAGGGTGATCAGTGTACTGTATAGCACGGAATAGGACACAGGCAGCAATCAGCTGCTCTACATACGACAGAGTACCAGAGCATCGTGTGATCGCCAGAGTTCACAGAAACCAGGTTTCTCTGTCTTTGAAAACACTTTTTAAAAATCATCTTCACTCCCTTATTGTTATATCTTCTGTGAGCTCGGTGCTCTACCTGCTGGGCACTCTGCTCTGCCCTCTTCATGATGCTCAGATGGGGTACTACAGTATTTCAGAGGACTGTGCATCTCATCGCAGCTTCTAGGAGACTGTCTCTTGCTATAGCCACGTTACTTTTCTTTGTAGCTACATAAAGCTTGTGCTTATGTTAAAACACAATTCAGAGGACATTTTGTTCATTGCCCAAAACTCAGTGGTTGCTCAACAAACGCTAGTCCCCTTCTCTTTTGATTTCTTGACTGAAATGTTTTGACTGTGACTGAGTTCACCAATGTTTGTATCATACACAGTGAATATTAAGAGAGTTGGGCACTCCAGTACCATTAGGTAACCAGGAAATCCACAGGAGTGGGGTTGTCTCTTTCTTCAATGGCACAGAATGTAAGATAAGTTCACAGGACCTTTGGGTATGGTGGGAGGCCCCGTGACAATCCACTGTGTGTCATGGACACTCAGGGCAGAGGAAGGCACACTTGGTAACAGGACTGTGGCATCCCCAGTGTAACCCCGTAATATGTCTAGTACAGGACGGGATTTCTAAGAGCTGAAGATGGGGGAGAGAGTGCCAACAATCAGCAGTGGCACAGGTAGCAAATGACTGCGTGTGTGCTGCAGGCTGGCTGCTGTGCAAATGGTTGGATGGAGGGAGCTAGGGCTGAAGCTGGACAATGAAGATTTTCACATAGTAATGTCAGTATCTAATGGAGCTTACCAAACAGAAATGGCAAGAGGTCTTGCCAGCCTTTGTGCTTGTTTGAAGTGTGTAATTGTTACATGAATGAATTGAAGACATGGTTCAAATGAAGACATAGGGAACCTAGTTTGCTTGAAAATCAGCACCAGTGTGGTATTGCCCTTCTGTCCAAGCCAGCTAAAAAACTGCTACCTCCCCGTTAAGCAAACAGCAAACAAAAGGCAAGAGGAAGCAGAGAGATGCTGGATAACAGAGAGTGCAGAGGGGCCACACTGTGTGCTCATCCCTCTCCTTGTTCCCTATGCCCAGGAGTGGTATAGTTGGGTCCTCAGGTAGTACTATGTCCAATTTACTGAGGAACCGCCAGACTGATTTCCAGAGTGGTTGTACCAGCTTGCAATTCCAACAGCAATGGAGGAGTGTTCCTCTTTCTCCACATCCTCGCCAGCATCTGCTGTCACCTGAGTTTTTTGATCTTAGCCATTCTGACTGGTGTGAGGTGGAATCTCAGGGTTGTTTTGATTTGCATTTCCCTGATGACTAAGGATGTTGAACATTTCTTTAGGTGCTTCTCAGCCCTTAGTTTCCTCTGTCGAGAATTCTCTGTTTAGCTCTGTTCCCCATTTTTAATAGGGTTATTTGATTATCTGGAGTCTAACTTCTTGAGTTCTTTGTACATTTTGGATATTAGCCCTCTCTCTGATACCATCCTCTTCTTAATACAGCCTATTCGGCTTCCCTCGCTAAGCACACATACCAAAGGCTTATTGCTCTAGCCATGGAAAAGGCCTTGCAAATTTCCAGAGCAGATTTGGCAGGAACATGTATGAGCAGGCCTTTCTGAGAGATGTTTCAGATCTGCTTTTCTGAAACTGTTTGGAATGATCCACAGGCATCGCCATTGTTCCATAGTGAGCGGAACCGAGAGCAGCCCATCTATACCAGAACACCACCGAGACAGCAGGGCTTTACCAAACCAAAGGGCTCAATCACCAGTCTGCAGGCCTGGCTGCCTAGCCGAATTACAGAGCTGCAGGTTCAGTGAAAGGCTTTCACTCAAGCAAGAAAGCATGTACGCATGCACATGTGCACACATAGATCAATGGAATAGTGTGTTCTAGGCCAGCTATTATTTAATGCAGTTGCTAGAAACCTTAACACATTCTTCCTCTTACACTGAATTCTGAAAGTGTGGAAAAGAGTTTAACCCAGATCTCTCTCTTTAATCTTGAAGTCAGTAGTGTCTAGTCGTTACTCACATCTTCTATGGAAGAAATGAGTACAGAGGTGGAAAATATGCATGTCGGCAGCATTGAAAGCCACAACGATGAACCAAAATGTGAATGTCTCAGTTCGAGGTACTCTGATTTTCCTCAGGTAATCTTGGAGTACTACTTGTGTCATAGTTGCCCCTTCTGCTCCTTCCCCAACTGATGATACGAAAGTAACCACAGGGACTTTTATTGATCACTGAGAGAACAATTGGTAGTGTATGCCTGTCATCTCAGCCCAAGGCCCAGAAGAAGGCTAAGGCAGGAGGACCATGGGTTCGAGGACAGCCCAAACTATAGTGATTTTGAGAGCAGCCTGGGCTAGATAGCAAGACCCTGTCTCAATAAGCCAACCATATCCCATAACTGAAACACAAAACTAGCAGGTTATTTGCACTACATATGGGAATGGAAGCCAGGTTTGGTGATACAGGCCTGTAATCCCAGCTACTAGGGGGTGGGGGAGGGCTGCTCCCAGTAGAGAGATAGAGAGGGAATACAGAGAGAGAGAGAGGGGGGGGGGAAGGACTGACTGGGAAGAGAACGGTCTTGTGGGAGGAAGACAGTAATGAAGGAGATAACAAAATAAAAATATCTTCCTGCACGGTAATGTCACTTTATTGCATACAATTTATATCCACAAAAAAACTAAAAAAAAAAAAAAAAATGTGAAGCAAAGTTTCTGAGAGTGTAAATGACAGAGGGATCTCCGCGGCCAGAGAGCTTCCAAGGACGAGGGTGGGGGGAGGGGCAGAGGGAAGTGCATTTTCATAGGGAAAGGAGGTGAAGAGGGAGCATCATGTACCTAGTGTACGGCCAAGATCTCCAGCAGAAAAACGTGAAAGAGGAAGACATTCTACGAGGAACAATGTCTCAAAGAGAAAGGGTTGTAAAAATCAGGGCTGTTACGGGAGGCGCTGCTGCGGGAGTGAGGCCCGCCGCTGCCATGCTTGGGTTGGACCACAGAGAACACCCGGATGCATTGTGATGGAAGTGGCTGGAAATACAGTTAGGATCTCTGCTGTATTTGGGAAATGATAAGGGGGGCCCCACCGGTAGCTTACTCATGACAACCACTTTAAAAATGACATTTAAAGAGCGCATAGGGGATATTAGTCGTACAGAGCTTGGTAAAATACCAATTATTTATATCTAACATTGGTGACATGGCATTATTCCAACAAAATGTCTGAGACATCGAACTTGTAAAGAAACAATTTAAATCAGTGTTCAGCAGTTCGAATCCAAGGTTGGGTGACCTATTGCTTTGGTTCCTGATGGTGGTAGACAGTTGGGAGCACGTGTGTGAGTGAGCACTACTTCTAGAATGGGGAAGAGGAACTTGAGTTCTGCCCTTTTGTCCAGCGCATGCTCCAGTGAGCTAAGCGCCTCATACTTGGCGCCATCTCTACAGGTCCACGGCGCCTGAAGACCAAAATTTTCCATAAGCATCTCTGAAGGACAGTTATCCAAATAGTAGCAATAAGTAAGCTATATTCAGTGGATTTGGACACACTATTCTATGGTGTATCCACTAGAATATACCTTTTTTTGTGTATAGTTTTTAAATATTTAAAGAGCTGATTATACATGTGTATGTGTGTGCATGTATGCATATACATGTGTGTGCATGCATGTACATGGGCACAACAGTGCCACAGCATGCCATGCTATGCATGTGTAAGTTAAAGCACAACTTGCAGGAGTTAGATCTTTCCTGTGCCATGTGGATTTGGGGGATTTGTCAAGTTTGGTGGCAAGCATCTACAATCACTGAGCCATCTTGATGGTCCAATGTTGTTTTTAATTAATTTCCTCCTTGTACAGGTATGATCTCCATCCCTCTGTACATCCCTCACACACTGTTTAACTGGACTTTTGGAAGTGGAATCTGCATGTTTTGGCTCATTATTGACTATCTTTTGTGCACAGCATCTGTCTACAATATTGTCCTCATTAGCTACGATCGATACCAGTCAGTTTCAAATGCTGTAAGTCACAAAGTTCATTCATTTTTCTTAGAAGACTACAATTGTAAATTCTGAGTCCTTAGGCCTGTACTGTACTTAAACCTGTACTAGGGAATGTTGGAGATGAATCCCAGGGATGAAACTCACTGGCTTTTATTCTGTATGATCTGGTTAACTCTATCAGTGTTTGTAATGGGAAAGAAGGGCCTAAAGAAAATTCAGGGTTCATCATGAGGAGTGCTAGCTGAGTCTTCAGTAGCTTGGCTCTCTGTGAGATTCCAATCTCCATCCCATGGCTAAGTTGCAACCTCGATATTTCTCTCAAGATAGAACTCTGTGGGCAACTAGAAAGAATCCCTTAATGAATGGATGAGAAATCGATTTTGAACCCCCCCAAAAGAGAAGATGGTGATACGGTAGTACCAGCTTAGGATGCACGGCAAGAAAGCTGGACCTAGACAAAATCTCATCAGTGAGTTAGCAGCAATTCTTAAGATAAACCTCCTAGCGATACAGAAGAGTGGATCTGGGAGAGCGGAAGGTGGGGGAGGCAGAGAGGAGTAGAGGGAGGGGTTGTTGTTATCTTTCACCTTGTTTGAGGTTTGCTGTTTTTCCATTGTGTATGCCAGGTTAGCCTGCTTGTAAACTTCAGTGCATTCTTCTGTGTCTAACTCTTGTCTCTCCTCAGGAGTGCAGATGTTCTAAGCGCATACTGCTGGAGTCTGGCTTTTCATGGGTGCTGGGGATTTGAACTCAGGTCCTCGTGCTTGCCTGACAAGCGCTTTCCTCTAAGCAAGCTCCCCAACCCTTATTTGCAACCTTTGACTTCATTTACTGCTGGCTTTTAGGATCTCAAAGCTCTGGGGGACTATTGTATGGTCCATTTGGCTCAGTGCTAAGATAGAGAAATGAGTATTCTGGGAATGGTAGTGTTTCAGACGGAGGCAATACCCAGAGATGTAGGGGTCGAGTTCTGTTGGCCTAAAGCAGTGTTGAGAGAATTGGCATGCTCCTGCCTGAGTGGACCCAAGAGGACAAGAAATTAGATTAGATAAAAGATAAACTGTTGGAACATAGAGATTATAAAATACTGTGTTGTTCAAGAAAGACATATTTTCTTTTGCTTTCACAGAATATTCTGGAAAAATGTAGACAGTTCCACTCCAGGACATCACCCTGGGACCTCCTGGCCTCAGACATTAACAGGGTGACTCTGCCTGTTAAAGATTAGGGAACAGCAAATATTTATTATTCAGGGCCCAGTAGTATTTTTTTTTTTTTTAAGTTTTGTAGTATCTGTGGTATTCTCAGCTATGCTGTGGAGAAGACCTGAATGATTTGGGCGGTGTGTGGTGGCGGTGGTGTGTGTGTGTGTGTGTGTGTGTGTGTGT
>JADRCD010190792.1:0-10000 GCA_019843815.1 Montemys delectorum | reverse complement strand
AATCAGGTTTGAGCACTTAGTCGGTTCAGCTATTTAAGCAGCACCCAGCTTGGGCTCAGGGTCTTTCTCACTTCAGCAAATGTAGGGGCTCCCAATAAAGTGTGATAGAGAAGAATCCTGTTGCCGCGTCTTCCTTGCTGGCGAGGCGGGCGCGACATCTTCTAACCTCTATGCAGGTACTAGGCATACCTGTAGTACATATACATGCAGACAAAATAATCATACCCACATATTATCTTTAGGGGGATGCTTAAGACAAAATCTTTCTATATAGCTTTGGTTAGCCTGGAACTTACTAGGTAGACCAGGCTGCCCTCGGGCTCACAATAAATCTATCTGCCTGCCTCTACCTCCTGAGTGCTACACTTAAAGACATTTTTAATCTCAAAAAAGTATATTTAGGGTTAGAGAGATGGCTTAGCGATTAAGAGCACTGGCTGTTATTCCAGAGGACCTGGGGTCAGTTCCCAGCACCCATATGGCAGCTTAAAACTGTTTGTAACTCCAGTTCCAGAGGATCTGATAGCTTCATACAGGCAAAACACCAAAGCACACAAAATAAAAATTTAAAATTTTTTTAAATGTACATATACATACATATGTGGGTCTGCGTATATTAGAGTAACAGCAATTTAGCATGGTGGCATAGCACTTGCTTTGCAAGTATAGAGCCTGAGTTAGATCTTCACCTCCACAGAAAATAAATTAAAAATCAATCAGAGAGACCTCCCATTTGGCAAACTATCTACCTTGTAAGCATGATAGCCTGAGTTCATGCTTAGAACCCATGTAAAAGAAAATCAAGTGAGTTCCAGGACAGCCAGGGATACACAGAGAAACCCTGTCTTGAAAAACCAAAAAAGAAAGAAAGAAAGAAAGAAAGAAAGAAAGAAAGAAAGAAAGAAAGAAAGAAAGGAAGAAAGAAAGAAAGAAAGAAAATAAATCAGACGTGATAGACGTGATGCCACTCAGCTGTCACTCCAGTGTTTGGGAGACAGAGACAGGCAGGTCCCTGGTATTCCCTACCCAGCCAGCCTAGCCATGTTATCAAGTCTCAAGCCAGTGAAAGGTTCTCTCTCAACAAAACAAAGATTGGAGTCTGGGGAGATGGCTCAGTGGTTAAGAGCACTTGTTGCTCTTGCAGAGGTCCCAAATTCAGTTCCCAGCACCCACATGGTGGCTCACAACCATCCTTAACTCCAGTTCCAGGGAATCTGATGCCTTCTTCTGACATTCACAGGCACCAGGCATGCACATGGTGTACATACATACATACATACATACATACATACATACATACATACGGGTAAAACACTCATACACATAAGATGAAAAGTACATAAATACATATATAAAAGAAAACAAGGGCTGGCGAGATGGCTCAGCAGTGAAGAGCACTGACTGCTCTCCCGTAGGTCCTGAGTTCAATTCCCAGCAACCATGTGGTGGCTCACAACCATCTGTAATATGATCTGATGCTCTCTTCAGGGGTATCTGAGGATGTAGATGCTATACTCATATAAATAAAATAAATCTTAAAAAAGAAAGAAAGAAAGAAAGAAAACAAAACAAAACCAACAAAGGTGAAGAGCATCCAAGAAGCACTCTGGCCTCCAGTTAACATGTGTGTGCACCAATACACACACACACACACACACACACACACACACACACATACACACACACACACACACATACACACACACACACACACACACACACACACACACACGCACACGTACACGTACAGATAAGAGAGCCAGTCACAGTGGCACAGGCCTGTATGTAATTCCAGCCCTCAGGAGGATCAGGAGTTCAAGGGTAGCCTGAGCTATATAATGAGTTGGGTAGCCTGGGCTATCTAATGAGTTAGAGGCCAGTCTGAGCCACATGAGAGCTTACCTCACAAAAACAAACAATAAATAAAAATGTATGTATGCAAAGGACTTAAAGATACTGTGTCATGCTCAACAAGTATAGAAGTATTTGCTTGGTCAGGCAATGGTGGTACGCAGGATTCAAAAAGCAGAGGCTGGTGAATCTCTGTGAGTTCGAGGCCAGCCTGGTCTACAGAGCGAGTTTCAGGACAGCCAGGGCTACACAGAAAAACCCTGTCTCACAAAACCAGAAGGAGGAGGAGGAAGAAGAGGAGTAGTGTTTGTTTTATTAAGTGTGAAGCAGAGACATTAGTGTACACAGCAGACCCAGGGAGACACAAGGTCACCCCCTAGGAAGGACTTGCCCGTCTTTTCTTTTCCTGTCCTCTCCTGGTTTAGCTTAGACTGCATACCTTAGTGAAAGGTAAAGCTTTAAAGGTCTGCTGAGGCGATGCATGCCTTTAATCCAAACACTTGGAAGGCAAAAGCTTCCCACACTTTGTGGGTTCTGGGCCAGCCTAGTCTACATAACAAGTTCCATGTCAGCCAGCCAGGGTTATATAGTGAGAGCCTGTCTTTAAAAAAAAAAAAAAAAAAAATGAAATTGAAATTGGCTAGCCATTGTCAATTTCCAAAGCAGCATCTCACCAGGGTAAGATGTTTAAGGTTACTGGTCTTCATACTGGATTGCTGAGAGGCAAAATGGAAGTCAAAGACTTTTCAAAGACTAGGAGTGCAATTTGTCTAGTAGAATGTTTGCCCAGCATACATGAAGCCTGTGTTCGATACCTAGCAACACATAAACTGGTCTTGGCATACAACTGTAGTTTCAGCTCTCAGAAGGACAGTTTTGGCTGCACAGTGATTTTGAGACCAGCCTAAACTACATGGGCTTGTCTCACTGTCTTGGTTAGGGTTACTATTTTGCTGTGATGAATCGCCATGACCAAAAGCAAGTTGAGGAGGAAAGGGTTTATTTGGCTTACACTTCAACATCATAGTTCATCACTAAAGGAAGTCAGGACAGGAACTCAAGCAGGGACAGAACCTAGAGGCAGGAGCTGATGCAGAGGCCATGAAGGTGTGCTGCTTACTGGCTTGCTCCCTTTGGCTTGCTCAGACTACTTGCTTGATTGATTCTTTCCTTCCTTCCTTCCTTTCTTCCTTCTTTCCTTTTTCCCTTCCTCCTTCCTTCCTTCCTTCCTTTCATTCATTCATTTTAGGGGGGGAGGGGTTGAAACAGGTTTTCTCTGTGTACTTCTGGCTGTTCTGGAACTTACTATGTAAACCTGGCTATCCTTGAACCCTGACATCCGCCTACCACTGCCTCCCAAGTGCTGGAATGAAGGTGTGTGCCTGCTTTGTTATAGAACCCAGGATCACCAGCCCAGGGATGAAACCACTCAAAATGGGTGGGGCCCTCTCCCATGAATCACCAATTGAGAAAATGCCCTACAACCAATCTTATGGAGGCAATTTTTCTCTTCTAAAAAAAATTTAGATTTATGTATTTTGTATATGAATACACTATAGCTTTTGTTGTTGTTGTTGTTTGTTTGTTTTGTTTTTGTTTTTGTTTTTTGAGACAGGGTTTCTCTGTATAGCCTTGGCTGTCCTGGAACTCACTCTGTAGACCAGGCTGGCCTTGAACTCAGAAATCCTCCTGCCTCTGCCTCCCCAGTGCTGGGATTAAAGGCGTGCGCCACCACTGCCTGGTGCACTATAGCTATTTTCAGACAGACCAGAAGAGAGCATCAGATCCCACTACAGATGGTTGTGAGCCACCATGTGGTTGCTGGGAATTGAACTCATGGCCTTTAGAAGAGCAGCCAACACTCTTAACCAGTGAGCCATCTCTCCAGCCCCATGGAGGCAGTTTCTCAATGAGATTCCCGTCTTTCAGATGACTGTTGTGTCAAGTTGGCATAAAGCTAGCCAGCACACACCCATCAATGATGACGATTGGTGGTGGTGGTGGTGGTGGTGGTGGTGGTGGTGGTGGTGGTGGTCTCTCCCTCTGAGTCTTATTCTGAAACCCTGACTGATCTGGAACTTGCTACTATGTAGGCCAAGGTGGTCTCAAATTTAGGGCAGTCCTCTGCCTCCCAAGTGCTGCGATTACCATGATGTACAGCATGCTTTGATTTTTTTACATAGATTACCTGCATGTATTTGGGGTCATAAACATAAAACTATCCAAGTATGAATATCTAAACATGCAAAATATGTCTAGTGTGCTGGTGCATGCACTTAATCCCAGCACTCGGGAGGCAGAAGCAGGCAGATCTCCATGAGTTCCAGGCCACTCTGGTCTACCTAGAGTGTTCAGGTCAGCCAGGCCTATATAGTGAGACACTGTCTCAAACAAGACAACTAAGCCCAAACAAATGAAAAATAGTGATGCACAGATATGGTCTGATTTTTATCTAAAATGCTTGTTTGGGTTGAAAAGCTTGGCTTCAACCGTACAGACTCACCCAGTTTAGAGGCCGTTAAGGGCAGAGTCCAAGTGTTTCATGACATCAGAACGGTCTGTAGAATTTGGCTGGAATTCTTACCTCCTCCCTACCTGAACCTTCACCTCCACCCCTGTCCACCTCCCACATTTCTGGCCCAATTTCACCCCAAATCTTTTGCAACAGTTTAAATAATCTCCCACACCTGACCAGGAAGGGGTCTCTCCTGGCAGGAGCTGAATCCACTACAGAAACCCAGGCTTGGGTATATAGACCTGAGGTACTCTGGAGGTCCGCTACAGTCCGAGCTGGAGTGGGCCAAGGCTAGAGGCTGGAGGAAATGGGTCACTGCTCACGGCTGGCAGGAGCAACTGCTAGCCTGAGCTTTTATGCTGGGAAGTAATCCTTGCTCTTTCAACCAATGACCTACATGAACCTTCATTCCCAACAGCAATAAAGTGGGGCAATAAAGTTGGAAAGAAAGGCTGACTCCACACAGCTGTGGGGCAAGAGTTCCCTGGCAGGAAAAGAAAGGCTGAAACAAAGAGAGGCTGAGAAAAGATTTGGGGTTGGGGGTTGGGGGAGGGGGGTTGGTGCCGAGTCTTGACTGATGCCTATAAATGACAGCACACCAAAAATTTTCATCACTTTTCTTCTTCTGTCTCCCTGTTTTATTAAACACCCTGACTGTCCAAGGTGAGGTAAGGGTGAGCTAAAGGGGAAAGTGGCTGCAGAACCAAATCAAGTGTGGAGCTTGGAATCATGGGAACAGTGAGGCTCTTGGCAGAACTCTGCTGTTTGCTGGCGGTGTCCTGGAAACACCCACTGCTTTGGCTAAATCTTCCTTCTCAGCAAACACGACTTTAACATGATTTTGTTACATCCTGAATTGGTGACCTGGTGACCTTTCAGTTTTGTCCTCTCCTCTCCCACCACTGCGCCAACTCTTCCTCTTTTCCTTGGCGTCCTAGAGTGTCACTTACCGGTGGGCAGCAGAGGGCGATCTGGCCCCAAAGAAGGACCGGGTCAAACTCCTGGGCTTGCTAATGACTTGCAGTTCCATCAACATAAAGTGACAAAGGGACATTGTCACGAAGCCTTTGCCTGTCCTTTCCTGAAAGCGCTACTGCCTTGGCTGACCCCTTTCCCCTCCCTCCCACTTTCCTTGCTGCTCTGCATCCCCTCCCAACCCACGGTAGCCAGAGGGAAATGAACGGGGTCCACAGTGAAGAAAAAACAAACCCCAGGGCCTGCTGAGGGGAAAACCGTAGGAAAGTGACTGGCATTAACAGCTGCAAGAGTTTATCTCTCTCCATCCCCCACCCCAATCTCTCTAGCATCCCAAACCTCAGCATACCTAATTATCCCCTGCAGAACTTGTTAAAACACAGCTTCCTGGGCCTCACCCTGGAATTCTGTTTTAACAGCCTGGAGGGGGCCAGACATTTGCATTCTTAACTTTTCCAAGGTATTTCGAGGGTGCACAAGTTGGTATCTGGAGAGGCGTTTATGAGTTCCAATGCAGAGACTAGGAATAGACTGCAGTTTGGGTCAGGGGCTTGTTGGGGTAACATTCTGGTGAGATGACACCCCCAGATCCTCCTGACTCCAAGCTGGAAGACTTCGTAGATCAGCCAACTGCTGTTCCCTCCCCACTGGAAAGGAGCAGAGAATGTGTCAACAAAAGCATTGTTTGGAGGGGGGCTGAGTCTGGATAATAGGCTGCTTCTCCATTGACTGTTTCTTTCATCTGCTGGCTGGAGAATCAGAGTTGGCCTCTCCTTCACCCCTGAGCAGGGATGGCTTCTCCTCCATATTAAAATAAAGAATTATTCCTGAGCCCAGCTGTCCTTGTTTAGCACTATCCAGATCCAGGACCTCCAGGGTGGCAGAGTCCTGTGTGGAATGAGCCCTTGTCCTCAAGACACCAAAAGTCCTTTCACTCATTTAAAGAGAATTCCTTCTGCTTATTGCTGAAAGATAAAAGACAGGAAGTATTACGGCCTACATATTTCCCCCCAATATGATACTGTTAGGAGGTAGTGCCTCCCAAAAAGGGGAAGGCAGGCCAACACCAAGGCCTCCAGCCCAGAACCAAGAATGCCAGGCCAAGGAGTCCATAGCTAGACATGTTCTCAAAGCGGTGTGTGTGGGGGCGGGGGAGGAGAGCAGGGCAAAGAGGGCGTTTTTTGAGGGTGCTGGGGATCAATTCCATGACCTCATGAACTTTCTACCACCTAACCAAGGTGGGGGCTGTTGGGAGGCAGTTGGGTTATCAGCGAAGAACCCTTATAAATGAGGTTTAAGGGTTGATGTTTGTCCCTTGCAGCCAGTGAAGCCGGGCAGCGGTGGCGCACGCCTTTAATCCCAGCACTTGGGAGGCAGAGGCAGGTGGATTTCTAAGTTCGAGGCCAGCCTGGTCTACAGAGTGAGTTCCAGGATAGCCAGGGCTACACAGAAAAACGATGTCTCGGAAAAACAAAACAAAACACTGTCTAATGGGGTTACAGAGATGGTTCATTGGTTAAGAGTACTGGTTGGTTTTTTTTGTTTTTTTTTTTTTTTTTGGTTTTTTGTTTGTTTGTTTGTTTTGGTTTTTTTGGTTTTTCGAGACAGGGTTTCTCTGTGTAGCCCTGGCTGTCCTGGAACTCACTCTGTAGACCAGACTGGCCTCAAACTCAGAAATCCGCCTGCCTCTGCCTCTCAAGTGCTGGGATTAAAGGCGTGAGCCACTGCTGCCCGGCTGCACTGGCTGTTCTTAACCAAAGGACCCCAGTTCAATTTACAGTACCCACATGGCAGCTCACAACTGTCTGTAACTCTAGTTCCAGGGACTCTGACATCCTCACACAGACATATACTCAGACAGAATACCAATGTACATAAAAATGAAAATAAATCATAAAAAAACAAAAACATTGTCTACACAGGGTAAGGGGGCACATACTTATAATACTATCATTTGGAGGTCACACTTGTAATACCATCATTTGGAGGTAGAGGGAAGAGGGTTAAGAATTCAGAGGTTGGGTCTGGAGAGATGGCTCAGCGGTTGAGAGCACTGACTGCCCTTCCAGAGGTCTTGAGTTCAAATCCCAGCAACCACAGGGTGGCTCACAGCCATCTGTAATGGGATCCAATAACCTCTTCTGGTGTGTCTGAAGACAACAACGGTGTACTCACACATACATAAATATTTAAAATTAAAAAAAAAAAAAAAGAATTCAGAGGTTTGGACTAGAGAGAAGTCTCAGCAATTAATAAGCATAGTTTGCTCTTCCAGAGGTCCCGAGTTCATTCCCAACCACCAACTATACTGAGATCTGACGTCGTCTTCTGGCATGGGAGCATACACACAGGTAGGGAACTCATATGACATAAATAAATAAAAATCTTTAGAAGAAGGAGAAGAATTCAAGGCTAAGGCAAGGTTAGGGCTGAGAACTGAGGAGCAACAACCATAACTCACCAATGAAGCAAAGAATTGACTCCTTGAAATTGGCCTCTCACCTTCATGTACGTAACTGCTCGTGTACAAGTATTCAACAGTGAACACACACACACTCAAATAATAAAATTAAATTTAAAAGATAAATAAATAAAATAATTCAGTGTTAGCTTTATCTAAATAGGAGTTTGAGGGCAGCCTGGGCTGCATGAAATCCAGCCTCCAAAAAATAAAAATAAAAACCACCTCTTCTAAGGAACTGACTCTCACTGGATACCAAATCGGCTGGTACCAAATCAGGGGGGACCTCACCCTTCTCTCCACAACCACCAGTGGTAATTCAGCTTTTTGGGCTACCCAGTTTAAATTTAGACATGGAGGTAGTTTCAAAATTTAGGGGTAGAAGCAGAAGGATCTTGAGTTTAAGGCTATCCTCAGGTACAAGTGAGATCCTAATCTCTAAATAAAGCAAGAGCAGCGTTTCAGCCAGTGAGACGGCTCAGTGGGCAGAGGTGCTCATCACCAAGCCTGAAGACCCAAGCTTGATCCCAAGGTCCCACAAGATGGAAGGAGAGAATGGATCCTTCAGTTGTCCTCTGATTTTCACCCAAGCACCATGGTGCCCTCATCCCAACCACATCAAACACAGCAGTAACAGCAAAATAACCCAGCTGAGGCCCTCTGTGAGCACTTCCTGCTCTAACACAAAGAACATTTCTTGTCCCCCATTTATCACATGGGCCAAAAACAGCATAATTATCCTTAAAAAGAAAAAAAAAAACACCTCAAATTTCTCCAAAAGGCATAATTTTCAAGGCAATGAAATCCATTTGAGCCCCCGCACTGTCTAGTCCTGTGTTAAACACTTGGGGATTTTAAAGAGACGTTACAGGAGCCCACTGTTCTTCACTGAACCCCTGTACTTGGCAGGGGGTTGGGGGGTGGGGGTGGGCAAGGTCTCAGCTAAAACTCAAAATGGAGTTGCTTGTGCTAAAACTCTGTATCATCAATGCAAAACTAAGCTAATTTCTCTGACCTTCCAAGAACTCAGAGAGGACAAACAATCAAGTTACTGAACAGGACAATTTCAGTCATCACGTTCGCTCTGCCTGAGACCTTACATAGAGAAACAATCTGAAAGAAACCATATCAGTTATTTTTTTACTGTCCTAGCCCATCTTGCAAGACAAGTAACTTCCAAGTGACCAGTTTGATTTTGAGTCTTTTTGTTGGTGTTTGAGTTTTGCTTTCTTCAGTCTTTCATTAGAAACTGATTCAGCTCTGCTCAACTCACTGGAACATTTATTTTGTTTTATACAGTGAAGTATTACAGTTTTTTTTTTTTTTTAACCAAAGGAAAACCAGTTAGGATAGTTAAAATTGTAATCTTGCCTGGTCTGGTGACATACACCTTTTATTGCTTGTTTGCTTGCTTGTTTTCCAAAACAAGGTCTCTCTGGGTAGCCCCGGCTGTCCTGTAGCTCGCTCTGTAATCCAGGCTGGCCTCGAACCCAGAGATTTGTCTGCCTTGTGCCACCACTGCCTGGCTTCTCCTCTAGTTCTTAAACTGAGATGCCTTGCTTAGTAAACAAATGATAAGTAATAAGAAAAACTCAGGTTTATTAATATATGTGTGTTTTAATATACTCAGTGTAAATGTCTATAGAATAGATCCCAAAGAAAGTGTTTAAACTTTAGGCTTAAATTCTCCATTATCTGAAATAAAGAAGAAAGGACTCAGGGGGTGGTAAATAAATGCACGTTTCAGGAGAGACGGTCAGGAAAAGCACCTTAACACCAGTCACATGTGTACCATGGACTGAGTCCATGTGCTCAGTTGGCAGAAGTATACCATACAACGACTAGTGTGGTCCCTGCTAAAGGACGCTGTGCAAATTTGTGAATCCATCTTATCTTTTGTTCCCTCAGAAGAGGAAAAGAGATGGACTGGCTACAACACTGCTCTTTACAGCCATGGGGGTCCTAGGAGCAAACTGCAGTCATATTTTTCTGCAAGGCATGGGCTGCCTGGTATCTTTCCAAAGTTAATGCTCTCCCCATTTTATAACCTTCTTGGGCCTGCACAGTTGTAACCCTATAGTTACCTGGCCAAAGAAGAAAGAGCGTTGCCTCTCTTTGGCCAGTTTATACCACCTCCTCAATGATATAGCCTCACCCACCAGCCCCCAACACACACACACACACACACACACACACAC
>JADRCD010190791.1:0-10428 GCA_019843815.1 Montemys delectorum | reverse complement strand
ATGAGAGTCTTGGGAAGCTCAGGACTTTCAGTCAAGTGGAAACTTTTCCTGTTAGACACACACCAGGAGGAGGAAAGGAGGCCAAGGTGCCCTTCCAGGGTCACCACAGACTATGCGCCAAAGACATCAGTACCCCCCTGCCCAGAACACCCAGAGGTCCCAGCCATTTGCCCTATTTTTCTGCCACTTGACCACTGTCACAGTTAACTGAGAGTGAAGAAGAATGGGTGTCAACCAGGTGAGCTATTCTGCTCTAGAGGTATCAGGAGACAGCTAAGGTGACAAAGGAGTGGACAAAGCTAGCATCCCTCCTGCCTTACACACAGCAGAATACCTTGGACACTTGGACTTCCAACACCCTGAAACCCAAAGGGGCCTGGGACAAGGGACAGTTTTGTGCAAGAATAGGGCTCTTCCATAAGGGTAAGGGAGAGGAGGAGTCTGATGCAGCCCCTTTGAGACATCCTCACATCTAAGTCCGAAAGAAAACTAAATGATCTCAATGTTCTACATCTACAGATAAAAAGGAATTTCACAGGTAGGGTTTAGAAGGATTTATTCCTACTTTCTCAAACACAGCATATTTGATAACCGTAAGGACCTGTGTCCACGATGGTCATAGATACGTGAACTACAAGTATACATGAAACCCACCTCATAATACAGAAAGACTAGGGGGAAGGGGGGGTCAGGTCGTAACTTTAGAGCCAGAGTCCGAGGAGAAGCTGAAGGATCCTGGAGCCAGGTTAATTAAGAGCCACTCGTGCCCTGGAGAGTCTCCAGGACTGAAACGCAGCAATCTGAGACCAGAGGAGCCATGAACAGACATTCGTCAGCATCTGTGTTCTTAGAAATACACCACAGAGCGCTGAGGGAGAGCACTAGACAGAACACGGGACACGGGAGCTGGGATTCTCCATCAGTGTGTTTATTTATTTAAAAAAAAAAAAAAAAACCAACAACAACACATATTGGTAGCCAGCCAGGAATCAGGCAAAGAGTAATGCTGGGATTCAAGCCTACTGTGGCCAAGGTCTCTCTGAAGGAGCTCACAGTCTAATTATGTGGAAACATGGTTGGTTCCCCGGGACCATGCTGGTGGTGGGCAGCCATCTTGGAGTTGGAGGCGAGAGTCAGGGCAGCAGGATGAAAGGGCTGAAGAGGGGTCTGGAGCAAATGGGTGAGCCCAGAACGACCGAGGAAGACCTGCGCCGCACATAAGGATGACGGGCAGCTGGGAGGTTCCAGCAAGAGGCTATGTGGACTGTGGGAGGCAGGCTGGTGCAGAGCAAACAAGTGTGGAGCAGCTGGCGTGCCTGGATGCTGCATCACCGAGGGAGGGCAGTATGGGAGGCAGAGGTGCTCAGTCGTCAGGCCCTGGGGCCTCCCAGGATGCCTGCCCCACAGACCCCTCTGACAGTGCTCTTTACAAACACTGAGCACCCTACGGACCCTTCATCAAGGACTCGACTGTGCATCAAACAAGGGGAAATGAATCTTTACGATGCTTCCACATTGTTTTAGAAGATGTTTTTCTTTTCTTTATAAAGTTTAGACCTTCTAAAATCTTAGATCAGCCATGCTTGAAGTGTACGTAGGACACAATGGTTGCACTTTCAAGAATAAAAATAAAAAACCAAATATTTGGCTTTTTTTTTTTTTTTTTTTTTTTTAAAGAAAGACTGTACATTATTTCACGAAAGGAAGAGGCCTGGAGCAGAGGCAGGACGGGGGCTGCGCAGTTGTTCTGGGGTCACTCATGGCACAGACAGTTGCTTACACTGATGCCCTTGTATGAGAATGTAACCAAGTTATTGTCCTAATTTTTAAAGGGCATTTCTAGGGGTTTCCTGACAAGACAATTGATTTTAGAATTTTAATACCAATTTTTTTTTTTTACTAAGTTGTTCCAAATGCCTTTACACTTCAAGAAAAAGCCTGAAACCTTAAAAAACAAAAACAAAACAAAACAACAACAAAACCACCTTGATTTTACTAAGATAGCAATATGGCTGCTTTCATGGGTAATATTTATTGTATAATTTCCCTCTTAAATTATATGAATATCTTAAGTTTTTAGAGGAAAAAAAGAGTAGCAATTTGAAAGGGCTGTTGACATAGCCAAGCTTACTCAAAATACAATAGAACTCAGGATCACAACCCACTCTGCTCTCTGTGCACACATCCTGCCACAGGAGAATGACCTGCACCACACAGGAAACCCTGGATGCCTGGGACACACCTTTCTACAAGCTTCGGGGGCGGGGAGGGGGGGAGGAGGGGGAGGCAGTTTAAAAAGGTATTTTCTTAAATAAAACATCCCAGAAAGTTGAAAAGGTGAGTTGATCATTTCTGAATGAAAGAAGCCATTCCCCAAATGAGTAGATTTGAGCAGGAGAGCTTCCATCTGAAAGTCTCACGTCACCAGGGGACGGCATTATTCAGTGGAGACATACTGCAGGCTGTGTGGAGCCATCACCATGAGGACAACACCATGTATGCTCCCCAGTGACCACGGCAGGCTTATTTTCGAAGCTACTTACAAAACTGCTCTAACAAATACTTTCTGTACTTCTAGCCCAAAGACTCACAGAGGTTAGATATAGCCCCAGACTGCATCAGGCCCCCGAGTGCTGCAGAGCTGCTTGGCTGCTGCATTTTTTTTAGACGAGCAAGTGATTATACCCCAGCATGCACCAGTCACAGGAAAACACACCCAGGCTTCGCTTTTCTTTGAGGGGGGTGGGCGACTTGGTCTTGTGAATAGGCTATCACGTGGTCTGAAGAGGCTACAATGTTTTTACAACATCCTCTCGAAGCCTCTTGCTCAGTAAAAGCCTCCTCTCCGCTCACTCTCAGAGCTTAAGGTTAGAAAGACAGAGTTACCATTGGCAGGAAGGTACGTGAAATGCTGGTACTGGCTTCTCTTCCGCTTCCCGTTGCAGACATAGAAACTGACTTGGACAGGGCTCGTTATTCTCTGGTTGCGGAAAGGTGGTATCTCAACTACCAGGGAATTCTGGTGGGAAAACAGCAAAGAGGGAGCAGTCAGCACCTTATAGACCAGGAACGCTTTGTTTCAAGACATCACTGTCAACTCAGACGGCTGTCTCTGGCCACCAAGAGGGCCTCTGATGGTGACATGTGTGTGTGTGTGTGTGTGTGTGTGTGTGTGCGCTCATGTGTTTGATCATGAATTGCCTGTAGGTCGTGTGCACCTGCTCCTCAGGGAAGAGGCACTCTGATTTCTCACATAGCTAGAGGCTGGGAGACCCTTATGGTGGAACTAAAGCAAAACCAGAGAGTAGGGCTGCCTCACAACTGCTGGGACAGCAGACTTCAAGGCCTGCTCCTGCCCCAGCATCTAAGGCCCAGTGACCTTCTAGACAGAATACTGCATTCTGCCTACTTTTAGGAGGCACCTCTTGGTTACACATGGCAGAATTCCTTGTAGACGTTGTCCAGAGTGGCACTATGACAATGGTCACGGTGTCCCACCAGAATCCCTAATTTCCTCATAATAAAGACAGAGCAGATCTCAGCCCAGGGCCGTGGAACAGCTGAGAACACAGAGCAGATAAAACAGGACAGCTTGCGGTGGCTGCTGTTTTCTTTCTTGTTTTTAAACAGAAATATGCAAGCTTTTTTGTTTTGTTTTGCTTTGCTTTTTAAATTTTTTTTACATGTTCTTTCAAGGACAAACAAGAATGCAAGCCGTGAATACTTGGAATTGAGTGGGAATACCCGAGTGAGCTAGGGTGTCTAGGGGTGCTGGGCCCTAGGTAAGCCCCCCCCCCCCAGCACAGTGCAGCCACCTGGAAGGTCAGTGCTTCTGAGGGCTACACCCGACTTCCACTGGGAAGTTCAAAGCCATCCGTCTCTTCGTTCCGTTTCTTTCCTCATGTGATTTTAGTTTAACAGCCCAGGGGAAATGTGTCAGAAAAATCCATGCTATCATTTCTTTTGTTAAAGTAATTAACCATACATAGCTTGTTATAATGGTAGTAAATCAATGGTAGCAAACTTTATTGAACTATGTTAATAATAAATCCTCAGCATTAGAAACAGAAACCAGAAGAACTTCAGGTCCTGCCTCCTTTATTACAGAGATCCTGGTGCTGACAGACCTTGGATGCCAGCCCCAGGGCAGGACTGGCTAGGGTACCCTCTAGGCTCCATCCTTCAGGATGTGCTCGATCTATCAACCTGCCGAAGCTCTTGCACCTACCTTCACTTCCTTTGGAGAAAACAGGTGAGGAAGGGGGTGGGTAAAGGGTGGATGATGGAGCCTACAGTGTGCTTGTCTATGCTGCACGCCCACCTCTGCAGGAAGCAGCCCAAAACCATGGCAACTCAGGCCTGAGCTGTGTCCAGCTTTTATCAGTCTGGTCGTGAAGCTTGAGTTCAGTCAGATGAAGGGAAAGAGGCTATCTCATGGTGGCCTTTAGGACACTGACAGGGACTGCAAATATCACTGATGCCTGCACACAGCTGGCACCCAATGGTAGCAGCTGCTACCGAGTCCAAGAGAGAAACGGTTCTTCAGAAGGAAGAGGGGAGAAGACACAGCAACATCTTGTTGATGCTTAGGCTGAAGGGGCGGGGGCAAGCCTCTGAGGGCCGTGGAAGGAACACAGAGAGGGCCAAAGGGATAGGTTGTCCCTGGCTTGTTTGACCAAAGTGGGTCATGTCTTGATATGGACACAAGTCAACGCACTTCAACGCTATGCATAGACAGATCGTATTACAAGCATACCTCTTCTACGGGAGCTCTGTTCTAAAACACCAGGAAGGAAGCTGGAGGAAGTGGGACCTGAGATCAAGTGTTGGGAGCTTCCCAGTGTTGTCAGACACAGTAAAGGCTGCAGCCAGCACAGGCCTTAGGAGACCCACTGTCTTAAGTTCCTTATGCTTAGTTGGGGGCCATGCATAACCACATATACAGCAGACACCTATCTTTAAAATATCTACAAATGCAATGTGTGTGGGGGTATGTTTCCATGTGTGTGTGTGTGTGTGTGTGTGTGTGTGTGTGTGTGCATGTGTGCACACAAGTGCCACTGCCTTCAATATTTCCTTAAGGACAACTTGGATGAAGTCAAGAGACAAGACTGAGGCAGAGAGGGACGGACCTCTTCAGTGGGAGGGAGGGAGCTAGGCACTGTGGGTGAATGTTGGACGTTTCATCTTCATGAACGGGTATCACTCTGGCCACAGAGGACCTTTCCCCTGACAAGTACTTGGAAAGGTTTTTTGAGAGTGGCTCAATGCCTGAGAGGAGCTGAAGCAGGAAAAGGTTTTCATCCTGACAGACTCACCTAGAGGACAAGAAGACAAGCCTGTGCCTGCTGCCACTGAAGCACACATCCTGGTGACTGCTGGGCTGACAGGAGCCATGACTGCCCGTCTGCTCTGTGGACCCCATTACCCAGCATGCCCCATTCATATGGTCACAGAAAAGGCCCTGTACCATATTTGCCCAAGCTCTCTGAATCATTTAAATCCCACGTCCATATGCTAGGAGCGCACAGAAGGCTCCCCATGCCCCGTGGTCACAAGAATGCTATCCAGACTATTGGGAAAAAAGTCTGTGGAATGAGCTGTAGAGTCAGGGAGGGTTTTGGATGTCTTCAAAAACCTACTGGCTGGATTTTGTTATGTTCTTCTGAGACTAGACGGAACTCACATAGGACTCAGTGATAGTTCTCTGATTTGTTTGAGCTTATAATTGCTTTAGCCACCCACGGCTTAATGTCCGATTAAAATGCACTGTTGGGTTAGGGACTATAGCTCACTGGCAGAGCATTGCCCAGCACATGTGGTCCTTAGTTCAACTTCCAACACTGCAGAAGCCAAGCGAGCAACTAAGCAAACCGTAGGGATGGGGAGGACAGACTGGAGTCTGCAAAGGGGACCTGACTCCACATGGTCTCCAATAGCAACCACTTTAGATGACAAGACCACACCCACAGCCAGAAACACACCAGATGCAGACATAGCAAGCAGAAGTGTTCAAGACAAAATCAGCCCATCACAGCCCATAGTGACCTCACGTGAAGGTGAAGAGGAACACAGGCAGGTCCATATGTACGCAGGAAGGAGACAGACTAATTATGTCACCCACAAACAATGCCACAGATTCACCACCGCTCCTCAGCAAACCCAACCAGCAGAGCTAAGCTATCCGGTTCAGTCTGCCCTTTCGTCCACATCAAGTTCAAAACAAGAGTGAGAGGTAGTTGAGGCGTTCTCTGGAGAGGGTGGTGGCAAGTCACATAGGCAGGGTGGCATGTCCAGGCAGGTTCTGGGTGCCCATGAATGAGGCTTAGAACACCAAGATCTCCCAGGGGGTAGCCCCACTCAAATGGGGGTACACCATTAGAGAGGAGATGGAACCTGGTACCTTTAAAAAGAAAACACAGCCAGAATAAAGAGGCCTCAAGCTCTGTCCAGCCTCTGTCTTCCTGGTCATCCTTACTGTCTCCATTCTATCCTAGTGGCTCTTGTTTGGGCAAGGGATTTGCAGTCGTGTTCTCTCAATGCCTCTGTCTTTTGTTTTAAAGCATTGTTTTATTTTAACAAACAGGAGCCCCATACTGGCCCCCTCATCTCTGCTGCAGGATTCTAAGTACTTACTGGCTTGCACAGGTCCCGGTCAGTTTTTGCTTCCATCTCCCAGACGTGGTGGCCATCTGGAACAAAGAGTAGGAAGAAATCTGTCATTTTGTTTGGGTCTAGTATATCTTTAAAACATTCCAGGTGACCCAGAAACTGAGGGTCAGGGAGGGGAGAGTGGGAAGACTCGATGAAGTCATGGGGCAGTGCTCCAGATCCCCTGGATATTCCACCCACACAGGGGATGACACGTACTGACCCGCTCTAGAGTACTGGCCCTGTAGACTCGGTGAATCCAAAGACTATGTCCAGTGTACCTTCTTAGGAGGGGGCCCCATAATCGAGAGTGTTTCTAATGGTCCACCCTGTGTCCATGTTTACATTCATCTTGATGGCCACAACACACATCAGTCTCTTCCAAGGGACAGAAAAGCAGAGAGAGGCAGGGAGGCCCCACCCCCGCCCCCAACCAGCAATACACAACATGTCCTAAGCTTAGAGGGAAGCTCGGCTCTGCTGCTTGGTAAGTCCCACCAGCCTCCCATGTGTTTTGGGAGAAGTCAGAGCAAAGCCCCAGCCACTGCCCAGAGGAAACGCTGAGGAGATAAGAGACACTTTTCTTTGGCTACCTCATGCCACATCAGGACCTAGAAATGCAAAACACGTGGTATTTTTAACCTTAGCCCAGTGGCTGTTTGCATGTTAAAAAAAAAAAAATATTAAAAGGCTCTCTCTCATAGGCACAGTGAAAGAATGTATTGTTCTCAACTGGCAATGAGGTGTGAACCTAGTGGTTAGAGGAAGGGTGTCTGCCACTCACAGGCCCTGAGTCCCCAGTCCTGCTGACAGGCCCATGACCTGGGGACAGCTGGGTGGCCACTGAGTTGACAGCTATCCATCCCCGCTTTTATCTCCTCCAAAATGAAGTCAGTTCCTGAGATGAGCCGCTTCAGGCACATGCTTAGTTTCTGCTTACACCCCATTTGTCTGTCACTAACCCTACATTACTGATAAATCAAACACCAGCTCCTTCCCTCCGTGCTGGACAGGGTGGTGGGTGGAGGGTGGAGGCACAGGGTGGAAATGTGAGTCACCAGAGGCTCCAAGAGCCACCCAGCCTCGCTCGCCAGGCCACACCAGCTTCTAAGACACCCCAGGCTTTGAGCAAATGCCATCAGATGAGCCCATGAAGGGTTCTAACTGCATCCCTGTCCATCCCCCTCAGGGAGACAACGAGACACCCTAGAGCATCGGAACGTCAGAAACAGTGAACCCCCTAGGCCCTGGCAGCTCAGGGACATCAGCCGAGAAGTGTCCTCAACCTCAGCCACGTGTGCCAACTCTAGCCACAAGGGTCAGAGTGGAAGTACTCACATATGGTTCTCTAACCATGCTCTGGGTGTGTAGTCCAGCTGCACGCTGTATTAGACTTGCCCTCCACAAGGGAGAGGCAGCATATTTGTGCTGCTTTTTACACAGCTTTAAAGTCTCCCAGGGCAAAGGCTACTCTCTGCCCCTTGCTTCTGAGAATCTACAGTGTCTTTGCCTGTACATAGGTGTGCCGACTATAGTACGGCCCCTGCCACCCTGAAAGCTCCTACCGAGACTCAGAACCAAGTGGAGAAGGTGCAGCCTTTGTGTCCAAGTAGGAGAGACAGCAGGGATGCCTGGGAGGGAAGAAGGAAACTGAGGAACTCTGGAGGGAAAGTAAGAGTTTGCTCAGTGGCCCTGTCACCTCTGAGAATGGAGAGAAGTTCAAATCCCTGAGGAGAGGATCTGTGTGTTCAAATCATGTGTCAAAAAGTTAGTGAAATGCAGGCATACAGGTGGATTGGACACTGAGGAACTCGGCATGGAAATGAAAAGGCTTTTTCCCCTCCCTGTCATAGCTCCCTGTGAGGAATGCTCTCCTGTCCCAGCAGAGTGCGACCACTGTGCATTACCATGCCAACACTGGTGCCAGCTCCCATCCGGCACACCCCCATGCCAACCACCGACAGACAAGATGGAGCTCCATCCCTGTCTAAGTCGCACCAAGACAGGACACCCATCAGCTTCTGTTTCCCTTGGGTCCCTTGGGGTTTCCAAGATTTGTGCTGCGGTTAACTATCTTCTCCCAGGCCAGGCATTCAAAGCGCTGGTCCCATCCAGACCCAGGTTCTCCAGCTGCAGTTGTCACATAGACCCAACAGGGACTCTGTTCCAGCCTTCCTGCTCTGACAGTAGCTGAGTGGACTTTTGAATGTACACGCAGCAAGCTGCGCCTGGTAGGAGACCAGGGGCCCAAATGATGTGGAGATGGAACCATCAGGGTATCAGCCACGAGGGGGTACCCCAGACCGTCGGATGAGTCCACGAAGCCCTCAGCTAAGATACCCCCTCCTTCCTGCTCAGAGGCAAGTTAATCAAGTGCCGTTCAGAATCCAGCCTCTACCAGGCAGGGAGCCAGCCGGCCATCCTAAAAGGGCCTTTGTGTCCCTTCTTATCAGGAGCTCCCTACGCTCCCAGTAGGAAACTGTGTTCCAGTTCAGAAGTAAAAATATTCCAAATCATTAGGGAATTCCCTGCAGTGTGAGTCATCGGAAAGGCTTCCCCACCACACCCGCCCAAGGTTTCCACATAGCCAGCCTGCAGGTCTGAAGCCGCTCCACTGGCTGCTGGACGCCGGTGCCACCACAGGCCCACAGGCCAGTCACACGCCAGGGGAGGGGCTGAGCCACTGTTTCTACACATGAAGCAGCTGGAGTTTATTCAGGAGTGGAGGAGCCTCCTGAGATGTGTTTTGCCTCCTCCTTGGGGTGGGGCAGGAGGCTTCTTCCTTCTAGCCCTATGTCTGCATCCCATCAGCCCCAAGGGAGAGGCAGGTCCAGACACCATCACTGTGAAGCACTGGGATGGATGAGCACAACAAAGGTTCTGCAGAGCTGGACTGCAGGGGGACTGAGTGCCGTCAGTCTGCTGTGCATGTGGGGTCTCTAACCCTTGGTGCCCTGAAGCCTGCTTTCCCCTGGACTGCAGAGGGGCTCTGAGTGCCATCAGTCTGGTGTGCATGTGGGGTCTCTAACCCTTGGTGCCCTAGAATCCTGCTTTCCCAGGTTAGGAGGGCAGCTTCACCCTCCTCAGCAGAACTCCAAGGTAAAACAGGAGCTCCCAGAATTTTAGGTAACAGCCTGGAGGAAGGCACGGGCATGCACAGAACACAGAACCATGTTTACGAACATTCACAACTTCATGATAATCGCAGAGAACAGAACAATTCATGCCCATCTGGTCTGGCTACCCAGGGGGTACTACTGGTCAGTCATAGAAATGAACAGTGCTGGGATCTACTAATGGGGGGGTAAAAATGCCATTTGGTGAAAGACACCAGACAGCAAAGCACAGACACTTTCTGCCTCTACTGACAAAAAAATACCTCAAACAGGGAAATCTACAAGGTGCAGAGTGGGGACGGCGGGCGGACATCTGGATGAGGAAGGAAAGAGCTGACGGCTTGCTTCTCTTGCTCTTTGTGGCTAAAATAGAATACCCGAAGCTGGGCATGATTCAGCAGCCACTCTGTCCCCTGGGAGGAGGGGGGCTGGTAGCAATGGCACCATGTGGTAGGAGTGTGTGGAAAAGCCACCACCGTTAGGCAGGATGCCAGAGGGCGGAGGGCCAGGCTTGCCTTTCACAACAGGTCGTTCAGCTAACTAGCACTCTGGTCTCTCTCTTACAGAGTGACCAGCTTCTCTCTCTCTCTGTCTCTCTCTCTCTCTGTCTCTCTCTCTCTTTCTCTCTCACACACACACACACACACACACACACACACAC
>JADRCD010190790.1:0-23152 GCA_019843815.1 Montemys delectorum | reverse complement strand
ATTTTTCATTTATTTCACTTTTTATTTTAATATTTTTAGTTTTTATTTCCATCAGAATTGTCATTTTCTGGCCGAAAGTTGCATATAGGATGGTTAAGTCTTGGTTTGTATGAGGTTTCCATTTTGTGGTTAGAGCTCTGTTTTCTTTGGCTTGTAAAGTCTTCCCTCACACTTGTGCTTTGCAAAGAGGAAGCATGTTCTTTGCCGACATACATGCAGTTGAACAAATGGCTTCCTTATTCCAGTCTCACAGTCAATTATAGACATGAAACAATTCTAAAACCTTCCAAAATTGAGAACAACTGCAATTACCTGAGTGAATGACTTTACAGCCATAGAATACAATAGTAATAGCCATTTTTCCAAAATAGAATAAGTTGGCCTTTAGTTATGTCAGGATAGAGCAACATTGTTCCTCTAAGGACTTCTATATTACAATTTAAAAAAAAAACTTCATGCATAATGCAAGTAAATAAGTGGATGTGGAATGGAGAAATACTACAGAGGAGAGTTCAAGATTTGGCAGTGAGTCCCTGTTGTCCTTAGTGCTTCCCCAATATATCAGACAGGACCAGACAGAACCCTGTTTTGTTTTGGTTTTTTCTTTGTTTGTTTGTTTGTTTGTTTTTAGAGTTTTCTTTCTCTTAATTCATTATTTTCAATATACTATTTTTATTCATTCTTTGAGAACTTCATAAATGCAGACAATGTGTTTTCATTATATTTGCCTCTCCACTAACCTAACTGCTTCTGGATCTCCCCTAAATTTTTCTCACAACATTTTCCTTAGTAGCACACTGAGTCCAATTGATGCTATCAGTATATACATAGCGTGGTTAACCTACCAAAGACCACTAAAGAAAACTGACTCTTCCATAACAACCAAAAACTTTCAATAGCTCCTATACCAGGGGTGGGAGTTCATAATCCCTTGCCAACTTCATTCTGAAACGTTGACTTGCTTGATCTTGTGTAGGTCCTTATGTAGGAAACCACAGCCCTTGTGAGTCCATGAGCGATTCCATGTCTGGATGTTCTCACATCCAGACGGTATTGTTTCACAGCCAGTCCTTCCTGACTTCTGGCTCTTGAAATATTTCTGCCTCCTCAATCTTCATATCCCCAAGCCTTAGTGGGAGGAGATGGAATATATATGTTCCATTTATGGCTGATCACTGCACAGGCACTAATTCTCTGCACTCTGAGGAGTTGTGAGTCTTTGTATTTAGTGCAGTCCACTTGCAGAAGCCTCTCATCCAGAGTGGCTGACATGTGCATAGATGAAATTCCTCAGTAAGTCGATTTCTTCTGGAATTTCACTCCATGCCTCTGAAAATCTATTTGATAATAGCTCCCTTGCTCCAGCAAGACACCAGAGGAAACACTCTTCTTCTTTTCTTGTTTTCCAACTTCTACGGCTTCTCAGATAGAAGACAGAGAATTCAAGCTTATGGATTTTCCTTTGCCTGTGGTAATGTACAGGACAGAACTAATGGACTGGACAGAGGCTGGCCACTTCTCTTTCCTCTGGAGTTAGCTTGAAGGCAGATGGCCCCGCCCCGTGGACCAGATGCCTTCTACCTTCTGACCCACAGACAGTTTTATTGTACACTTGGGTAGTAGGTTCAATGGAGCGAGCCTCAGTAGGGTCAGAAATCTGAAAAGATTAAAAGAATACTGAAAACACTATGAAAGTTAATTGCCATCTGATTCACAGTCCTCAAATTGCCCATAACCCACATGTTGAAACTAAACAAGTGCTTTATAAAATAGAAATTTGTATACTATGCAAGATCTTGTAGTATAACTACAGAAAAGGGTCTAGAATTATTAGGCAAAACACTAACAAAAGTCACAAGTCACAAGAAACAATTAATCTATGCAATTATTGAGCTGGGCCCAGTGTTAAGGTTTCAAATTTAAAAAATTTAAAAAATAAAAATTAAATGCTAAAGAATAAAACTGCTGTTTTGTTTACTACAGCAAAGAATTGGAGTTAACCTACTGTACATCAACTGCCAATCATTGGATAAATGAACCAAGTAGACAGTTTAGAAAAAAAAACCCAAAAACCTCACAAGTGGTGAATAAGTATTTACAGTGTCCCATATCCTTAAATGTGAGATACTTTGAGTTAAAACTACTTTAAGATACCGCCTCACTACACAGCCTTGACATCTATCATCAAGAGCTCTGATGAAAAATGCTGAAGAGGATGTGAACAGAGAAGAACCTTTATGCATTGTTGGTAGGGATACAAATTAATACAGACATGGTGGAAGTAAGTTTGAAGGTTTATCAAGTAATTACAAATGTATCTACCATATGACACTGTTATTTCACTTCTGGGCACATAACCAGAGAACTCCATGCATATTCACATCTCTCATGTTTATTGCTGTTTTGTTTACTATGGCAAAGAATTGAAGTCACCCTACACGAACATCAATAAATAAATGAATAATGAAAATTACACATATATTCTAATATACAGTCATACCTCTATGCATATATATTTATTACTACATATTAGAATATATATGAATATTTATATATTTAAATACTACTAAAGTACAAACCAATATATAATTAAAGTTTTGCAGAAAATGGGTGGATTTAGAATGTATAATATTAAACAAGTCCACATAATCTCAGAATAAAAAGCACATGCTTTCTCTCATACACAGAATATAGCACATGGTTAAAGTATAATATATAGAAAGAATAACAAGAAAGACTAAATACTAGGAGATTATAAAGGAATGAGATCAGTTAATAGACATGAGTTATATTTAAATTTAAATTTAAACTTAAAGCTAGTTGTTTTTCTAATTGTAATTCTGTCATGGGCTTTCTTTTTGGGGGGATTAGTGCAGAAAATACATCTGATAGTGAAAGAGTGGCTATTCTACCTCTATACAAGTACATTAAGTAGTTTTAGTTTGATGTGAGTTTCATTTTATTTATAATATTGTTTTAACAATAAAGTTTTTAAAATGTAAGGAAACAATAATGGTAATAAATGATAACAAACTTATTTTGCTAGCTTTAGTTGGCATACACTTACAAAAATAATACAGACATCTCTAGACTAACACTGACTCAGTTTTATCCATAGTCAGCATCATGCACAGTTATAGCTGAATGATATAAACAGGGTACCAAAGTTGGCAGATCAATGTACATGACAGTTCCATCCCCATGAGGAATATGCCTTGTGCTGCTTTATGTCTAAATTCTCTCTCCTCTTCACCTAATTTCTTGTTCACAGCAGTCCTTAAGGACCTGTTTCCCATCTATATACATTTGTCATCTCAAGAATATTACTTACTAACGTAGAAAAAAACATTGGTATGTAATTTTCTGAAAATATCTTTTTTTCATAAGTGAAATTTCTTGGAGATGTATAATAGTCATTTTACAACAGTTCAGTACCTTGTACTACTGAGGAATATTCTATGATATGGATATACCACATTCTAGAGGATCCCCCCCCCCCACCTCCCAAACTTGCCTGTTTCCATTCATTCTGCTGGCCCTCAGGGGAAACTCCTCTTTCTTCCCTCCCAACACCTAATTATATACTCTTTCCCCTCTCCCACTCATGTGCCTCCCTCCATCTGCCCACCCCTGCTATGATTCTTTTCTTCTCCCTCCTAAGTGGGATTGAAGCATCCTCACTTGGGCCTTGTGGCATGTTAAGCTTGATTTCTGTGGATTGTATCCTGGGTATCCATTTGCCTGCAAAACTACTGATATCCTCCTTTTTAATAGCTGAGTGGTACTCCATTGTGTAAATGACGCACATTTTCTGTATCCATTCTTCTGTTGCGGGATATATGGGTTGATTCTAGTTTCCATCTATCACAAATTAAGCCTCTATGAACATAGAGGAACATATGCCCCTGTGGCATGCTGGGACATCTTTTGGGTGTATTCTCAAGAGTGGTATATCTGGGTCTTCAGGTAGATCTATTTCCAATTTTTTGAGGAACCTCCAGATTGATTTCTAGAGTGGTTGCACCTGTTTGCAATCCCACTAGCAATGGAGGAATGTCCCTTTTTCTCCACATCCTCTCCAACATGTGCTGTCACCTGATTTTTTTTGACCTTAGCCATTCTAATTGGTGTAAAGTGGAATCTGGGAGTCATTTTGATTTATATGTCCCTAATCACTAAGGACTTTGAACATTTCTTTAAGTGCTTTTCAGCCATTTGAGATTCCTCTGTTGTGAATTCTCTGTTTAGTTATTTGGTTTTTTTGGAGGCTAACTTCTTGAGTTCTTTATATATTTTAGACAAAAGCCCTCTATCAAACGTGGAGTTAGTGAAGACACTTTTCCCAATCTGTAGGTTGACAATTTCTCCTATTGACTGTGTCTTTTGCCTTACAGAAGCTTTTCAGTTTCTTGATCTTAGAGCATGAGCCATTGGAGTTCTGTTTAGGAAATTTCCCCCTGTGCCAATGAGTTCAAGGTTCTTTCCCACTTTCTCTTCTGTTAGATTCAGTGTATCTGGTTTTATATTGAGGTCCTTGATCCTCTTGGACTTGAGCTTTGTGAAAGGTGATAAATGTGGATCTATTTTCATTTTTCTATTTTACTGCCAGTTAGACCATCACCTTTTATTAAAGATGCTTTCTTTTTCCACTATATTGTTTTGGCTTCTTTATCAAGATCAAGTGTCCATAAATATGTGGTTTTATTTATGTGTCTTCAATTCTGTTCCATTGATCAACGTGTCTGTCTTTATACCAATACTATGCAGTTTTTATCACTATTGCTCTGTAGTATAGCTTGAGGTCAGGGACAGTGATTCCCCTAGAGGATCTTTTGTTGTTAAGAATTGTTTTTTCTATCCTGGGTTTTTGTTTTTCCATGTGAAATTGAGAAGTGCTCTTTCCATGTTTGTGAAGAATTGTGTTGGAATTTTGATGAGGATAGCGGTGAAACTGTAGATTGCTTTTGGTAAGATGACCATGTTTACTGTTGATCCTATCAATCCATGAGCCTGGAGATCTCTCCATTTTCTGAGGTCTTCTTCAATTTCTTTCTTGAGAGACTTGGAATTCTTGTCATACAGATCTTTCACTTGTTTGGTTCGAGTTACCCCAAGATATTTTATATTATTTGTGACTGTTATGAAGGATGCTGTTTCCCTATTTTCTTTCTCAGTCAAATTATCATTTGTATAAAGGAAGGCTACTGATTTGTTTGAGTTAATTTTATATCCAGCCACTTGGCTGAAGTTGTTTGTCAATTGTAGAAGTTCTGTGGTAGAATTTTTGGGTCACTTATGTATTCTATTATATCATCTGCCAATAAAGATATCTTGACTTCTTCTTTGCCAATTTGCTTTTATCTCCTTTTGTTGTCTTATTGCTCTAGGTAGAACTTCAAGTACTGTATTGAATAGATACAGGGAGAGTGTTTATCCTTGTCTTATCCCTGATTCTAGTTGAATTGCTTCAAGTATGTCTCCATTTAATTTGATATTAGCTTTTGGTTTGGTATATATTGCTTTTATTATGTTTAGGCATGGGGGGGGTGTTGAATTTCTGATCTCTCTAATACTTTTAACATGAAGGAGCGTTGTATTTGGTTCAATGATGTTTCAGCATCTAATGAGATTTTCATGTGATTTTTTTTCTTTGAGTTTGTCTATATAGTGGGTTACTTTAATGCATTTTCATATATTGAACCAACCTTGCATCCCTGGGATGAAGCCTACTTGATCGTGGCAAACAATGATTTTGATATGTTTAAAAGAATTTTATTGAGTATTTTTGCTTTGATATTCGTAAGTGAAATTGTTCTGAAATTCTCTTCTTTTGTTTAGTCCTTGTGTAATTTAGTTATCAGAGTAATTGTGGCTTCATAGAATGAATTAGATTGTGTTCCTTCCGTTTCTACTTTATGGAACAATTTGAGGAGTGTTGGCGTTAGCTCTTCTTTGAAGGTCTGGTAGAATTCTGCACTAAAGCCATCTGGCCCTGGGCTTTTTTTGTTCAGGAGCTTTTCTTCTATTTCCTTAGGGATATGGGTTTGTTTAGATAGTTTACCTGCTCTTGATTTAACTTTGGTACATGATATCTGTCTAGAAAATCATCCATTTCATCTAGAAAATTGTCTAGAAAATTGTCCACTTCATCCAGATTTTCCAGTTGTGTTGAGTATAGGTTTTGGTAGGAGAATCTGGTGGTTTTTTAAATTTCCTCAGTGTCTGTTATGTCTTCCTTTTCATTTCTGATTTTGTTAATTTGGTTACTATCTCTGTGACCTTTAGTTAGTCTGGCTAAGGACTAATCTATCTTGTTGATTTTCTCAAAGAACCAGCTTTTGGATTTGTTGATTCTTTATATCTTTCTCTTTCTTTCTATTTGGTTGATTTTTTCCCTGACTTTGACTATTTCCTGCTGTCTGCTCCTCTTGGGTGTGTTTTATTCTTTTTGTTTTAGGGCTTTCAGGTATGCTGTTAAGTTTCTAGTGTAGGATCGCTACAATTTCTTTACCAGGGCACTTGATGCTATGAACTTTCCTCTCAGCACTGCTTTCATTGTGTCACATAAGTTTGGGTTTGCTATGCCATCATTTTCATTGAGGTCCAAGAAATCTTTTACTTCTTTCTTTATTTCTTCCTTAACCAAGTTATCATTGAGTAGTGAATTGTTCAGTTTCCATGAGTATGTGAGTTTTCATTTTTGTTGTTGTTATTGAAGTCTAGCCTTAGTCTGTGGTGACCTGTTAAGGAGCCTTTTCCTGTTCCAGGCCCCACACAAAGCTAGAAGCTTTCAGAGTCACTTGGTAAGTGGGCCTGAGTAGCACACCCAAGTGAAGCATCTGCTGTCTCCAGAATCCATATAAACCCACTAAATGTTGTGCTTCTTTCTCAGTTTTGGGAGAGGCCAGGTGCAATAACTTATCTTTCACCTTAGAAGGAGTATCTCTGCATGTCCCATACCACTGGACTCCTAAGAATTTCAGTGAGGTAGATAGTCCTTGAATTTTTGTTGACTTTATTTCACATCCTCTGATATGCATATGTGTTACCAAGGAGTCCAAAGTACTTGCTACTTTCTGCTCACTTAGTCCAATCAACACAATATCATCAATATAGTGAGTGCACCAATGTGATATTTTGTGGAAGTGATAAACGATCAAGATCCCTTGTAACAAAATTATGACACAGGGCAGGTGACTTAATATATCCTTGAGGCAAAACTGTAAAGGTATACGGCTGGCCTTGCCAACTGAAAGCAAATTGCTTCAGGTGGTCGATATGAAAAGTTACTGAGAAGAGGGCATTTTCTAGATCAATAGCTGCATACCAGGCACCAGATGTGTTAATTTGCTAAAGTAATGAAACTACATCTGGTACAGAAGATACAATTGGAGTTACTACCTGATTTATTTTTTGATACTCAACTGTCATTCTTCCTGATTCAAATAGGAAAGTTAAAGAGAAGTGTGGTGGGAACCACAAACCCTGCATCTTTCAAGTCCTTGTTAGTAGCCAAAATTTCTGCAGATCCTCCAGGAATACAATACTGTTTTTGATTTACTATTTTCTTTGGTAGAGGCAACTCTAAAGTCTTCCATTTAGCCTTTCCAACCATAATAGCCCTCATTCCACAGGTCAGGAAACCAATGTGAGGATTCGGCCAACTTCTAAGTATATCTATCCCAATTGTACATTCTGGAACTGGGGAAATGACCACAGAATATGTTCAGGGACCTACTGGACCTACTGTGAATTGGACATCAGCTGAAACTCCATTAATCACTTGTCCTCCATAAGGTCCTACTTTAACTGGAGGGCCAAAATGGAGGGCATCAATTCAGAACTAGTATCCAATACAACCCAGAAAGTCTGATTATTTCCTTTCCCCAAGTGTACAGTTACCCTTGTAAAAGGCTGCAGGTTCTTCTGGTGAAGAACTGGAGAAAGGCTAACAGCCAAACTTTGGGTGTCTTACCAAGATCCTTCCTCACAGGAACCTGGCCACCCCTTCAATCAAGGGTTTCTAGGTCTGCAAACTGCTCAAGTCTGGAAATTGATTCACTGAGATTGTCTTTTGCCACGATCCAATGTAGCCTTTCATTTGTTTGAAAGTTTTTCTGCTTATACATATCAAACAGATATGCAGTAAGTTTCCTATCTTTTTCATTCCTGGCAACACTGTGACTGATTAAGCAGTACCAAAAGTTCATACAAGTCATGACATTATAAATTTCACCTCTCCTGTGCTGACCATTACAGGCTAGGTCATTGTCAACATTGTTATGTCTATGCTTCCCATTATAATAACTACGATCACCTTGTCTATGGTGATTCAGTGCTGCCACCTGGCCCTTGTTACCTCAGGGCCTAATTCATCCAATAGAGCAGCAGCTCCAACCCTAAGGTCTGGCACAAGAAAAAGGGCAAAACCAAAACTCTTCATATATGCTGGCGCCCCTCTCACCAGTTTGCGTCTTGTAGGATTCTTGAAGGGCAGGTCTTCTGGACCTTCCAGTTGTAGAGGATTAAGTTTTACACAAGTATCCACTCTAGCACTGCAATTTCCCTGAGCCTTAAAATCCCTTTATTAACACTAAGCCAAAGGATATCAGGCATCTCCAACTCCTTTTCAGAAGGCCATCTTTTGATAAACACTTCAGCCAGCCAGCCAAACAAACTCCGGACATCTTTCTTAACTGGGCGAGCTTCCATCTTAAACCTAGAGTCTCCAGTCAGGGGGCCCATGTCAATAAACTCAGCATGATCTAGTTTTATGTTCCTTCCACCATTATCCCATACCCTTAAAATCCATTCCCACACATATTCCCCAGACTTCGGCTTGAATAAATAAGCAAACTCATTAAGCTCCTTAATAGCATAGCACATTTCCTCATGGACTACACTTTCTACCTCCCCTCTAGGGGCCTGTTTTGCCTTGAGTCTGGTTATAGGTCTAGAAGAAATAATTGGTGGCCCTTGAGGAACATCAGTATTGTCTTGCCAGGAATTTCCTTCAGAGAATCTCACTGGTGGTTTATCAGACTCTAACAGATTAATTTCCTCACGTGAAAGAGGCATTATTTCAAGGTGTGTGGCTCCTCAGGAGGGTACTACTTCCTCAGGTGAGGTAAAACCTTGAGAATCAGAAGATTCAAGGTTCTCAACTTCAACAATGTCCTCCCACACATCCTTATCCCAAGTTATAAGATCTCATTCTTTGCCAATTAGTGCCCTTACTTTAACTGTTGACACCCTCTGAGGCTGAGACTTGATTTTTTGCTGTAATTCAGCCAACCTTATAATGAGGGCTTCAGTTTGTGTTTCTGCAATTCGAGCTCTAGGGCTGCTGGAGAGAAATTCTTTTCAAGGTCACATTCAGAAACTTTTATATTGTTTATTTGCATATGGGGCTGTTTAATTTTACCATAAAGTTAATCCTTTCCCTTCATCAATTTGTCCAGAGATACTTAAGAGCAACAAGCCAGCAAAATCATTTTCCTTGTTTTTCCCCAAATTGTAGAAACTTTTGTATGTCAGATTACCAAATTCATTATTGATGGATCAAGACAATCAAAGGCATTAGCTTCTTTAAGTTTGAAATATAGTTTCCACCAAGGGCCTCCAAGCTCCAGGAGAAAGAGTATCTGGAAAGGTTTCAGTAGTTGAAGGTGCTGGTGAATTAGAAAGTACTGGCAAATTATTAAGCCGATTCCAGATTCTTAAAGTATTCATCCTTATACTTCTGCTCCTCTAGAACCACTTCTGGTTCCAATTTGTATATTAGTCAGGGTTCTCTAGAGTCACATAACTTCTGGAAATGTCTCTCTATATTGTGGGAATTTATTGTGGTGACTTTCAGTTTATAGTCCAACAAACCCAACAATGGTCAGCTGTGAATGGAAAGTTCAAGAATCTAGTAGTTGCTCAGTCTCGTGAGGCTAGTTGTTTCAGCTGGTCTTATGTAGAAGAGGGTTCCAACAGATGTGCTGGCAAGTAAATTCAAGCAGCCGAAGAAGAATGAATCTTCTTTCTTCCAGTGTCCTTCTATAGGTCTCCTGAAGAAGGTGTGGCCCAGATTATATGTGTGTATCACAACATCTGGATATGGGACTTGCTTTGTTCCAGGCTGACCTTGAACTCAGAGATCTCCTTGTCTCAGTCTCCTGGAATTAAAGGTGTGAGTTACCTTGTTTGGGCCTAAGCTGTTCATGGCCACTATGCCTCAAGATCCCCATGCCAGGATCCAGGTCAGAAACTTGTGTCTTCCAGCCTCAGGATCTGGATCACAGGTGATCCCTCCAATTCTGGATTGTAGTTCATTCCAGATATAGCCAAGTTGACAACCAGAAATAGCCATTACAAATACACACTGGAGGAAAGGCAGTAACTTCAACAAATGTTACTGGTTAAACTGGATGGATGAATGTAAAGAGTACAAATAGACCCATATTCATCACCCTGCAGAAAACTCAACTTCAATTTGGTGAAGTACTTTTAACATAAGAGAAGGTACTCTGAATCTGATATAAAAGAAAGTAGGAAATAATCTTAAACTCATTGACATCGAAAGGGATTTCTCAACAAACCACCAATAGCACAGGCACTAAGAAAAATTAATAAATGGTACCTTGTGAAACTGAGGAGCTTCTGCATGACAATGGACACAATCAGTCTGGCAAAGTGGCCTCATTCTGAGTGGGAAAGCATCTTTACCTATAGAACTTTACAGTATAAAATATATAAGGAACTAAAAAAGAAAAAAATCAAGACAACAACCCAATTAAAAATGGGTAAAAGTAAACATAGTTCTCCAAAGACGAACCATAAATGTCTGATAAACATTTTAAAAAATGTTCAATACCCCTAGTCAGGGAAATGCAAATTAGAGTTTCTTTATAATTTCATTTTAGCATAGTCAGAAGAGCCAAGATTAATCAAATAAATGACAGAATATGCTGGTGAGGATGTGGGAACGCATACTGATGGTGGGAATGAAAGCTGTTACAGCATCTATAGAGATCAATGTAGTGTTCTTCAGCAAACTGGAACTCAATCTACCTCAAGATCCAGTTATTTCACTCTTGAGTATATACCCAAAAGACTCTATCTCCAATTACATAGACAGTTACTCATCCATGTGCATTGTTGACTTATTTATTACCAAAAATTGGTAACAGCCTAGATTTCTATCACCTGATGAATTGATAAGAAAAAAGTGGCACATTTACATAATATAATACTATTAAATTTCTAAGAAAAATTAAATTATGACATTTACAGATTAGGTCTTAAAAAACAAATCCTGAACAAGGTAACTCAGACCCAAACAACAAGTAGTGTATGTTTTCTCTTAAATGTATTTGTTAGCTTCTAAGCTTCAATATATGCTACAATCAGTATAACTACATAGCTTAGGTACCTCTTAAGGGACCTGGTGGTAGAAGGATCTCTCAAGGAAGGGAAAATAGAATGATTGTTAAGGAAAGAAACTAGAAGCAAAAATAGGAAGATTAAAGAAGGTGAAAGAAAGGAGTAAAGGAAGGAATTACCAAACAATGGGGGAGATGATGCTCAAATAGACATCTTTTGACACCAAGTAAAACTTTCACTGCCAGAAATGGGTTACAACTTGTTGAGTCATTGGCCAAAGCAATTCTATGTAAACCACCAAATACTTCCAAGGCTATTGGTTCTTCTCTGAAACCTGCTGATAAGGGCTCTTAACTGAAGACAATACTTACATATGATATTCAAGCTGGTGACTAACTAGAAGCTTTTCCCTTACAAACTAGCATTTATGATGTTAAAAGGTACCTTGCAAGCTAGCATAGGAGAATGTTAATCATCAGTACCAATCAGCTACAATTCCTAAGGACTACAATAATGTCCTCGAATAGTGGCAGAAGTATTATGGGAATAACTAACCATTTCAGATAGGATTTAAGGCCCACTAGATAGGTCATGGGCTTGGGAAAACCCTAATAGTATTATTCTGTTAAAGAAACATAGCAATAACATATCTGCTAATAACAAATTAATATACTCATATATCAGTTTCTTGCTGAGTCCTCATTAGAAAGTTTTTTCTTGCAGTATATGGGAACTAATAGAAATACACAAATGGACAATTTGTAGAGAGTTGGAAACTTTAGAGCACTCAGACATAAATGGGATTTTTTTTTCAAAGCTGTTCCACTGAAGACTCAGGGATCTGTGGAAGCAAAGGACAAAAGATTGCTGAAACCAGAGGTAAAGGATAGCAATGAAACTGTCTTCAAGACATGACAGGACTGATGGATATATAGATTCACAGAATCTGGAAAAGGAATGTAGTTTCCTCCTATAGAGTTCCATGAGTATATTAACCATACCTCCGGGTAGGATCTATGCCCAGAAATTGTTGGCCAACACTATATAAACACAATGATATTTTTGTAGACTTAAAAAAAATCTTGTTTTGCTTTGTTTGAATACATTTTTCGTTATATTAGTCTTTTGCTTGTTTATTTTATTTCTCTTGTCATGTATGTTTCTTGTTTTGTTGTTATTGTTTTCTTTCTTTCTTTTGAAAAAGAGAGAGAGAGGGGAGAGAGAAAGAGAGAAAACAGAAAGTTGGGTGGATAAGGAGTTGTGAAATATCTTGGAGAAGTGGGAGATGGGGCATCATAATCAAAATATATTGTGTGAAAAAAGTGTTTTCGATGAAAAAGGAAATATTTCAATAGTCATGAACAAATACACATGCACACATATCCACACAATTGTGACAATAAAATCAGTAAATAAAAGTCTCGATTTAGATAACTGAAATGTTTTTGCCGTTAGAGAGCACTCTGAATACTTAGGTCTGAAATTGTCATAATGAACTGTAACTATGCCTGAGCATCAGTACCACAGCACCACAGCATAGACTGGTACCTCTGTGATTCCTTAGGTGCTGACTCTTCATATGGAAAGTAAGCTGTTATGTTTACAGTAAATTAACTCCAAAATATTTGATTTTTTTGGTTCTTGGAGCTTTGTCCTATTTCACTCTTTCAGTATATCAAAATCTTACTGGGCATATAATATAAAGATCCATGTTGCATATCCTGTCACTGTAAGGTCAGAGACTAGGATATTAAAATGGTAATTGCATTCATAGTACATAATTATTAGAAAATGTTGGCCTAGTGTCATGTCATGTGTAGAGTAAGTAAATTATTTACTAGATTGGACAGAAGACTATGCACTCTGTGTAGCTAGTTCACATACAAGAATAATGTCTAAATAAAATACACCTGACATTCAAGCAGAAGCATACAAGACATTATTAGGCTGTAAGAAAGATAGCCCAGATCTGCTTTTATCCAACTCATAACACAAAAAGTGTAAACTTTGCCCTAAACTCAGTTTGCTCATCTTTAAGGCAGACTTGTTTCATTAAACACTATGGAGTTCCATGCTCTGAACCACATTGGGGGGAGGGGTAGTTATGCTTTTATTTCTTTCTCCCTTTGGTTCTCCTGATGGATGAATAGGAGCATCATACTGCCTATCAGGTTTTGGTGATTGTTTTCAACATCTTTATCATGGAAACCATCAAATATCCACCAAAGTAGAATGGTAAATGGATTTGATTTTACCAACATACAGCTTGAAAATTTCCAAAAGTTTGTCCATGTTTTGCATATGTGTATTCACATTCTAGACATTCTCCCTGTTTTCCTACCCTGGTTATTATGAAACATGTCCTAGAAACTAGTGATATCAGCCTTTAGCTAAGAAGTGTAACATAACCCAAATGTGAAAGAAGTTGTGTTTTGATATCTTATTTACAAAACAAGATGCAGATAGTCATGGAGTTATAGTGGATTGATTTAAAACACACAGTGATGTTGCATACAGTGGTTTTTTTTCCTTTTTTCTATGAAGATGTTTTTGCAGCTAAGTTCAGACATATCACTCAGATATTTTTCAAATCTAAGATATTGTCCAAGTTTTCTTTTTAAAAGAAAAAAAGAAAGTATTGAGTAACTACAACCTCTAGATATTCATAGGCCAGGAAGCTAATTAAACTGCTAAAGATACTAAATTTCATTATGAAATTTTAGTGAAAGTTTCACCATAACAAAGGATGTTTTATGATAAATACATTTCTACATTATAATCAAAGGAAATAAATGTATATATCGGCAACTGTAGCTTCATCTTGTTTGCTCTAGATTCCTTAATCAGAAGAATAACATGGAAAAGACAAAGCAATCTGATGACACTATACACCTCAGATACAGGTTCCAAAGGACCGGTGTTGGTTCTAATCTGAAAGTCTCCTTCATGAAGACTAGCTTTCAGGGTTCCATAAAGTATCATGTGAACTTCCAAAGGAGGGAAATAGCCAACAAACCTATCTAGCTATAATGCCTGTGGACCACAACAAAATAACAGCATGGCATAAAACCCTAAGTGTCTAGCAGTGATATGCATCCCTTGACAGTTCTAATAGCTCTCTAATTGGAGTTAAGACCCATTCAACAAGCCAATCCTGCCTCATATTGGAAATCTAGCCAACTGCTCAGAACTAGTAAAGTAACTGATTTTAGCAGAGAACTTACAACTAACCCTTTCCTAAACCAATATTATAATCCCTAACTACAGTCTATATATTTGTTCTCATACCCACAGATAAGGGTAGTCCTCACCCCTTATCAAGGAAACTTCTCTTTGCAACAGATGGAGATTATTACAGAAAATCACAACCAATCAACAATGCAGACTTCTGGAGCCCAGAACAAACTGATAGATCTACAACACAACTTCTGCACCTAAGGCTCAGGATCATCTCAGAATAGAGGGAGGAAAACTGTAAGAACCAGAGAAACAGAGAGTTTGTTATGAGATTGTGTCTCCTTGAAATGTCAGAAACGACACCCATGAAGTCTAGCAATTCAACTACCATGATATATGGAGAGACTGTCTAAATATAACCTAAACTAGGAAGATACCAAAACAAACTAACATGGAAGAGAGTAAGTACTGAAGGCAACTAAGGCATGCAGAGAGTAGGAAAAACTGGTCTTCCTTGGGAAAGAGCACTCCATTTGGTTCTCCAATATCAGATCGTTAAATCTGAAAATATACACATACAGGATGCATCAAATGTACTGAGTAGGTGGCATCTTTATATTTACAAATATATATTCTGTATTACATATTAGGTATGGTTGAGGCAGTGTTCAGGACTAATATTTAAAACTCCTCCCAGGTTTTATCTCCTCACCTCCCTTCCAGATAAAATCCTTCTCTGTCTCACCTTAGAAAGCGAGGGTTTTTAAGAGATAACAACCAACATGACAAAATAAAGTATAATAAACTAAACCAAGATGCATGACTCCTAAGCTGGACAAGGCAACCACACAGAAGGGAAAGAGCCTCCAAAGCAGGAATAGGAATCAGAAACCCACTCATTCATATACTCAGGAGTCCCACAAAAATGCTAAGCAGAAAGCTATAGTATATATGCCGAGGGCCTGGCTCAGCCCTACACAGACCCTGGGCTTGCTGTTTCAGTCTCTGTGAATTCGTATGAACCTTGCTTAGTTGATCCAGAGGGCCCTGTTCTCCAGTTGTCCTTCATCCACTCTGGCTCTTACACTCTTTCTGACCCCCTTCCACGAGGTTTCCTGAGCTCTGGGCGGGGACATATTTGATGGGAAACTTTTCTGATAATAACTGAATAAGGCACTGATCTATGAGAAAGCAAAATATCTTTGGGAGTCATTTTATTGATATTTTTGTTTGTTTTTGTTTTGTTTTGCTTTGTTTTACTCTAGGTCCCTGGGATATCTAGCCTCTGGTTCTTGGTCACCCAAGTAGTGGTAGATATGAGTTCCATTTTTTGGAGTAGAAAATAAGTCAAATCAGACAATGATTTGCTACTCTCACAAGTTCCGTGCTACCACTGCTCTGTCAGCTGCTTGTTGAGGATTTCAGAGGGCAGTTATGATAGGCCAATGTTTGTAAGTACACTGTAGGATCAGTAACAGTGTCAGGCACTGGGGCTTCCCCTTGATCTGGATCCCAATTGGTTCCTGTCACTGGACCTCCTTTAGGATCCTCTCCATTTTTCTTCCCGAAGTTTTTTTCAGACATGAACAATTCTGGGTCAGAGTTTTGACTGTGGGACGGCAATCTCATTTCTCCACCCGCTGCCTTGTCTTCCTACTGGAATTTGACTCTACAAGTTCTCTCTCCCCACTGTAGGGCATTTCATTTAAGGTCCCTCCCTTTGAGTCCAGAGAGTCTCTCAGCTACCACATCTCTGGTACATTCTAGAGGCTCCTCCTACCTCCTACCTTTGAGGTTGTCTTTTCCATTCTTTCTGCTTGTCCTTAGGGTTTCAGTCTTGTCTGTCCCCCAATACCTGATCAGGTTCTGTTCTTCCCCTCCTGGTCCCCTTTCCCACACAGGTCCCTCCCTTCTTCCCTCCTCCTGTGATTGTTTTCTTCATTCTCCCAAGTGAGACTGAGGCATCCTTACTTGGACCCTTCTGCTTGTTAAGTTTCTTGAGTTCTATGGAATACTCTATCCAGAGTATTCTGTGTTTTGGTCTCATATTCACTTATTAGTGAGTATGTACCACGCATGTCCTTTTGGGTCTGAGTTACCTCACTTGGGATGATATTTTCTAGTTCCATCTACTTACCTGCAAAACTCATGGCATCCTCCTTCTTAATAGCTGGGTAATATTCCATTGTGTAAATGAACCATATTTTCTGTATCCATTCTTCTGTTGTGGGACACCTGGGTTGTTTCCAGCTTCTGGCTATCACAAATAAGGCTGCTATGAACATAGTGTAACCCATGCCCCTGTGGCATAGTGGGATTTCTTTCTATTAGATACGTACCACATTATAATTGGGTTATTTTATTTGTTGATGTCCAGTTGCTCAAGTTCTTTATATTTTGAATATCAGCCCTCTGTCAGATGTACAGTTGTCTTAGTTTGGGTTTAATTGATGTGAAGAGACACCATAACCATGGCCACTGTTATAATGTAAAACATTTTGGTGGTTATTAATGTGTGGGGTCCTATGTATAATGCCCTTGCATTTGGGACAGAATTGAGATATCAACTTGGTGGATTTTTTCTTTGGTATGTATGAAGTGTCTTTCCCAGTCTCTTTTGAGTAATCTTGGTTGGAAGTTTTCTTATTAGATATTAGAATGTCTATTCCAGTTTGCATCTTCTGTTTGTTTGCTTGAAAAATAGTTTTTTAGTCTTTTATCCTGAGGTAATCACTACCTTTGGTGTTGAGTTGTGTTTCTTTTATACAGCAGAATGAAAGATAAAGTTTTCTTAACCATTCTGTTAGCCTGCATAATTTTTAGTTGGGTAATTGATTCTGTTAATGTTGAGTGATATTAATGACCAATGGTTGTTAATTTCTGTTATTTTGATGTTGATGGTAGTTTCATTTGTGTGTTTGTCTGTCTGTCTGTCTGTTTGCATGTATGACATCCTCCCCTTCTTTTGGTTTTGCTGGCACGGAATTACTTATTTCTTGTGTTTTCTTGGATGTAGTTAATTTTTTTTCAATGCAAAAGGAAGAGGTTTATTTTCTGGTACATTAGAGTCGACCTTCAATTAGTCCCTCAAGGCAAGTGACTAGAAGGTGAACCAAATGGCTATTATAAGCAGTTTTTACACATTTCAGGGGCACAGGTTACATCAGCAAGGTTACAGTTCAAACTTACTGGCTAAGCATATTGATCTTTAAATCTATTAGCTAGCAAGTATGGGCAGATCATGACATGTGTTTGAACTCTATCTGGAACTTTCCAGAGGGTCAGGTGACTATCAGTCAGTACATTCTGTGACTTTCCTGAGGTTTTTTTTTTTTTACCTCAAGAATATTCCTGGAAGTGGAGAATGGAACTTGGCCTAGCCTTGACCTAAAACAGATGGGTGTAAGGCTGGAGAAAGTGCCTAGGGTCCTTAATTCCCCCTTTTTTCTTGTACAAGCTCCAAACTTGGAGCTACACTCAGGGATCTCTGGTAACTCACTGTCCTCAAGATCTTATATTGTTGGCACAGGACCATCAGCTATACTGCTCCTATTTTCTCTTTTATGAAGGGTATAAGCTTGTTCAATATGTAGGTTTCAAAGGTCAACAATACCAGGAGAACAATTAGCGGTCCTAACAAGTTGGATATGAGGGTGGTTAACCAAGAGGAAGAGTTAAACCGAGACTTGAACCAGCCCTGACTCTTTTCTCTTTTTCTCTTCTGCTTGGCTAGCCCTTCTCTTACCTTGGCCATTGAAGCCTTAACTACCTCCAGAATGGTCTACAGTATGTGCTTCCAGACATTTCACACCCCCAGGTAACACAGAAAAATTGTTTGACCCCTCCCATGGGCCTGCTGCCAGCTTCTCTATCTCAGGGGCACACATATATGGATGTTCCTCGCAGGACAATACTCAACTTCGGGTGTCCATGCCCTAAGCACCACCCTCCAAGGCCACTTCTGGGACACAGTTTTTATTCGAAAGTTCCTCATCCCCCAAGTTTAGGTAATCCCTCCACTATGTCTCTAGGGTGAGAATATCCTAGGAGTCAAAGCCTGCCACTAAATTGCAGAGATCAAAAACAAGGTCCAGCCACCAGATACAATGCAAGTGTTCCTCTGTAGCGGACCAAGTCACATCCCTAGTGACTGAGAGCACCTGCCAAGTCACACTGGTAGGACTGTGGAGGCTGCTAAGGATCAGTGCTAGAAGATACACCATAGCCATCTCATGTTTTTTCCTGGCCTTGCAGAACAGGATTGCTTGGGTGTCTGGCTGGTATCCAGTAGGCGTCAGGTGCAGGTGCTGGTCTGACGCGAATCCAAGCAGTTACTCCACCCACTTTAACTGAGGTCAGCATGGTCAACAACACCAGGAATGGCCCTTTAACTTTGCTTCAAAGTTTTCAGTACCATGCCTCTTAACATATACCCAATCTCTAACTTGGTACTCATATGGAACCTCTGAGTACCTGTGTTACACAGGGCACTAAGTTTAGGTTACAATTCCTGGTGGCTGATCTGAAAAAGCTTGAAATCAAGCCATAAGATCCTTGTTAGCCTGAAAAGTCACTCTAGGGAGAGTCAAGGGATTGGGGATCCCATACAGGATCTCAAAAGGGGTCAGGTTAAAATGGTAGGAAGTGTTCTGGGCTCGAAACAGGTCTAGGGGAAGGAGCACCACCCAGTCGTTCCCAGTCTCAAGGTCTCCTTTAGTGTTCTGTTCATTTTCTCTACCTGCCCTGAGCTCTGGAGATGGTACATACAATGGAGCTTCCAATTAGTCCTCAATATCTCTGCCCATCCCTGACTTACCTTATACACAAAAGGACACTCCAAACCTCAGGAAATTTTTCTCTAATATCTCTAATATCTCTAATATCTTCCTGCTCGGTGGGGAAAGCCTCAACCCATCCAGAGAAAGTATCTACCATCACTGGAAGGTATTTGTAACCATATTTTCCTGGTTTAATTTCTGTAAAATCAACCTACTCCAGGACATTCTCCCCTAGGTCTTTTGCCCTGTTTACTCATGGTCACATGAGCATTCACTTGCTGGCATACCTTTACACTGTTCTACCGTCTCTCTGGCTAAAAACCTAAGGTCCACTACATATACCTTAGATCTCTTGACTGCTTGGATGATCTTATCCCCTAAATGAGTCCAAGTAAGTCTTTTGCTTGATTTATGGGGAGTATAGTTCTCCCTTTCTGTGTGTGCCATTGTCCTTCCTTCTCTAGGTTATAGTTGGTAGGGTGGTTAGCAATATAGGTCTTTTCTTCTTCTGTATATTCTAAGTGAGGCCTTCTCTTAGTCCAGTCCCATTTCCCAGTGGGTGTCTCTTGTAGGCCCATAACCGGGATAGGTTCCTGCATAGCCACTTCTCAAGCCACTTGATCTGCCTGGTTATTGCCTTGAGCCACTGAGTTTCTTCCCTTCTGATGACCTGGGCAATGAATAATATTCACAGTTGCCAGCTTCATCAGGGCATCCAAGAGATCCAAGATTTCCTGCTTGTTTTTTTATTTCTTTTCCCTCTGACATAAGCAGTCCTCTCTCTTGGTATATAGTCCTGTGGATGTGGACTGTGGCAAAGGCACACCTGCTATCTGTGTAGATGTTAATTTTTTTTCAGGCCCCAAGTTCCAAGGCTTTGGTGAGGGCAATTAGCTCCACTTTCTTCGACGATGTGCCACAGGGGTAGAGGTTCAGCCCAGATGACATTTGTGCTGTCCACCACGGCAGCACCCACTTGTTTCTGACCTTCATGGAGAAAACTGCTCCTATCAGTAAAGCAAGTAGCCTTGGTTCCCAGCAGTGGTCAGTCAGAGAGGTCTTTCCTTCCCCCATGGGCTCTCCTTTTGGGCCAGTTAGTTGTGGCCCGTTGGGCAGGAAGTGTGTCTGGGCCCCCTTCTTGGAGAATAACTCTTGCCAAAACAGAGGGTAGGGACATTCTGGGATAACCATAAATGAAAGGGATACCCAGCACATCCCTAGGTCCACTGTTCTTCGGGTAGTCTATGAATACATTTTGGTGCCAGTGGCTCCTTGGACCCAAGATTTTTTTGCTGGAGACTGGCCCATCATCTTGGAGGAGGACCAAGTGTTGGGCCCCAGTATCCACAAAGAATTGGGTGGGTTTCCCCTTCACTTTCAATGTTACCTTTGGCTCAGGGAGGGGTTCTGAACCCCGTCCTCCCTAGTCGCTGTCTTCCCTCAGGGTTAACACCTTTGCTGTTTGGGAGCACTTTTCCCTAAGCCTGGGATTTCCCATCCCCAACTTCTGTTTCTTCGGGTACTCTTGGGCCCAGTGGCCCCGCTCCTTGCAAAATGCACACTGGTCCTTTTCAAGGCGTTTTCTGTCTCTCTTTGGTTGGGGTCTCTCTTCTCTGTTTTCCCTTCTTTACTACTACTGACAAGTTTTCTTCTCTTTCCCTAACCTCCCTCGAGTGGTTAATTAGAATGTTTAACAAGGTAGATTCAGTTTGCCCCATGTCCAAAAATAATGTCAGTCCAAGTCTAAGAACACAGAGAAAGACAATCAACACACAGACAGTTTGCCCCTGCCCCTTTACTTACTTTGAGACGCCCCAGGTGAGACACCAAGACTCAGATTGATGCAAAAGCAAGAGGTTTATTTTCCGGCACTTGGGGTCGACCTTCAATTAGTCCTTTAAGGTGAGTGACTAGAAGGCTACCATAGTTAATCTTTTTGATTAGGAAAGATACTGTCTAAATTTTGTTTTTGCTGTGGAATATCTTGTTTTCTCTTTCTTTGGTTATTGAAAGTTTTGCTAGATATAGTAGTCTGGGTTGTCATCAGTGGTCTCTTAAAGAACTGAAATACATCTTCCCAGGCCCTCTGCCTCCTTCCAGGCCTTTTAAGTCTCCTTTTAGAAATTGAGTAATTCAGATAAGTCTATCTTTTTGTCTTACTTGGCCTTTTTCTTGCATATTTTAATATTCTTTCTTTGTGGGCTGGAGAGATGGCTCAGAGGATAAGAGCACTGACTGCTCTTCCAGAGGTCCTGAGTTCAAATCCCAGCAACCACATGGTGGCTCACAACCATCCCTAATGAGATCTGACGCCCTCTTCTGGAGTGTCAAAAGACAGCTACAGTGTACTTACATATAATAAATAAATCTTTAAATTAAAAAAATATATTCTTTCTTTGTTCTGTAGATTTAGTGTTTTAATTATTATGTATCAGGAGGATTTTCCTTTCTGGTCCAATCTATTTGGTATTCTATAAGCTTTTGTAGATGCTTATAGGCATCTCTTTCTTTACATTAGGAATTTTTTTTCCTGTGATTTTGTTGAAAATGTTTTTTGGACTTATGAGCTTGCAATCTGATAATTTTTTATTTCTATTATTCATACATTTATTTTTTCATAGGAACCCAGATTTCCTGGATATTTGTGTCAGGAGTTTTTTTAGATTTAATATTTTCTTGGACTGATGTATCAATTTTTATCATATTTTCTATAACTAGGATTCTCTCTCCAATCTCTTGTATTCTGTTGGTGAGCCTTGCATGTGTAGCTTTTGTTCTCTTACCTAGGTTATCCACTGCTAGGATTCCTTCAGTTTGTGTTTTCTTTGTTGCTTTTATTTCCATTTTCACATCTTGAACAGTTTTATTCATTTCCTTCATTTGTTTGATTGCATGTACTTTCCTGTATTTTTTTAAGTTATTTATTCATTTCTTCTTTAAAGGCCTATATCATCTTAATAAGATTGGAATTAAAGTCATTCTTTGTGCTTCATCTGTGTTAGAATATCCAAGGTTTGCTGTAGTAGGATAGCTGGACTCTGGTTGTGCCACACTGCTGTGTCTGTTGTTGATTCTGTTCTTATACTGACTTCTGGCTATCTAGGAATTTGGATTATTACAGGTTAAACTGCTGACTTTTGAGCTTACCTTTCTTGGGTGATTTTTTTGGTTGTTTATGTTTTCCCTTGGCTTTAATTTCATCTTGGTCTGCTGACCTAAATGGCCTGGGGTTCTGGTGGTCAGCTCATCTTTAGGTCCAGTAGAGTGTCTATACTGGGATTTTTGTGGATTGTGTGGCCTCTGGGATTTTGGGTGCTAAAGATACCTCCAGGGTCCTAATTACCAGCATGGCCTGGTGTCCATGGTGCCAGAAGGCCTCTAGGAAAGCAGGTTGAATTGTGGGGTGGGAAATGGAGCACAGGGTATGGGGTGCAGTTTACAACTGTTGTGTATGCTTTAAACATTAAAGAATCCATTAAACTAACAAGTGTTAGCAGAATGGTGCCCAGTATTTTCCATGGGGACTTCAGGAAGGAAGTTTGTGTGTAGGAGGAAAATAGAAAGGAGAACTTTCTCTCATTAACACATTCTTAGTATTTATCCCATGGTTTGGCTGTTACTCTTCCTTAAGATGTACAGCAGCATGGTTCAATTCTTTAATCACACATTAACAGCCTCAATTATAATCTTCCAGATGCTGCCTTGTCCTCTTGAAATCCTACTGTATTTTTTCTGTTTTGGACATTCAACATTTTTCTTACTGTTGGTGTAATGAAGATGAAGTATTGTTATAATCTATATAGTGATGATATTCTATATATTTTTTT
>JADRCD010190786.1:0-15466 GCA_019843815.1 Montemys delectorum | reverse complement strand
TGAATGAAGGAAAAAACAGAAAAAAGACATATATTTCAGTAGACAATATCCTGTGTGACAGTATATCTTTCTGTGTTTGGTGTAGGAGCAAGCACATGTAGAAATAAAGGGGAAGTGAAATTATATTTCAAGAATTTGTACTTGAATATAAATATGATTTTCTTGAAAATACCATGAGATCTGAGTTCCTCATTTACCAGCTCCAGATCTTATAAAAGGTCCTTTGTTTTCATCAGTTTCTTGAAAAATCATTATAGCTATTATAATTACAGACTGGGATAATACCAGCCTATTTGCAGACAAGATGAAATGAAATACCTTGACATCAGTTGCAGAAGCATCACATAATTCCTTTAGGAGCATTTATATTGCCATGGCACCATCTGGCTCTCTCTTGTTAAGAAGTCTTCTTTCACAGATTAATGTATTTCTTCATACATTTATTCATGGGTGAAGAGTTGGCCAATCAACACAAAACTGAGATTCCTTTATCTGCAAGGAAATACCAATGCCTTTTGCTTTAGTGCATTCTGGAGAGGTCCTTAAACCCAATGATCAGAGTTTAAATTTGCATCTCTGAAAGGGGGTTTATGCTTATCAGAATTTCATTTTTTTTTTAAAAAAAGGAGTATACTTACAAACCACGGGAGGGAGAAGAATCATATTTTAGCAAAAAAGGCAAAGAAACAAAAGCTCTCTCTGCCAGCTAAAAGACTGAGTGAACAGTATTAATCAGAAGGTGCATCTACAAAATGTCATTCAATTAAAAGAAACCAGGCAGTTTTGGTGAATATAGAATGATAGTCTTTTCAAATTTGAGCTTCAATCTAGCACCCTTAAATGTGTATTTGCATTTGGATTGCTTGTAAAACAGTAAGATACTAGTGAAATTCCTCAGAAGGCAAATAGTCAAAAGACCAATATAAGGGCTGTAGTTAGTGATTCTTTCTGCAGTGCCAGGAGTGCTTTCTTTAATGGGATGCTTTAGGTGGGGGTTTCTAGTAGCAATTTGGTAGCATGCTGCAACACTGTTTAGAATTGCATTTACCATGGCTTTACAATGTTTGAGGTAGGAGCTATGGTCTCATTTTGGGTTATGGCCACCAAAAATGATGTCATGCATGACTATGGTGTTCACAGCTGTGTGAGTTAACAATATTCTCTGGATCTACTTTCTTTGACAGTTAGCATCGTATAAGAAACAAGTAAGGATTTCATTAGGTGAAAATTCTCTAGAAACCACTTGAAGACTTGAAATTTTTCTCGAATTTTACTTTAGATCAATGGATTAAAAACAAAACACAAAAACAATGTCTTCTATGACTTCTCCCTCCAAAAGCTTGTAAGAGTATTTTGATGTTCTTGTACATCCAAGCCACTTTTGGGTGCACATGCTTAAATGGCTGAAATGCCAGCTGCTGGAGCAGCTAATATGTGAGAACACTATTTTCACTGTGAAAATCAATATGAAGCTTGGACAAAAATATTGTAGAAAATACATTTTTTTTGTAGAGTAGTACTATAAATATCAAGTTAAATTTAGGAGTTAGTTTTGTGAAAACATTAATTACTTGGAAAAATCAAGTGTGAAGTAGGTTATCTGTGGAAAATTTTATTGTTTTAATTAATTCTCTTCCAGAGTGCCCTATTGTCCTTATTTGCTGAGCTATCATTAGATTACTGTAATGAATAACTTACTGGAACTTATTCCTTCACTTACTATAAGACAAGAATGGTATCAAATGCAGAAAGAAATTTTGACAGCTGCAATGCCAGGCAATTTTGTACATGATTCCATATCTATGGGACTATACAAGTGTGGATATGAGTGTTTGTAAATATTTATAGTTATGAATTTACAGATATATGTAAATATCTATTCCTTTGAAAGTTGAGGAAAATTAAAAATAAAATTCAACAGCATGGACAGGGACCAAAATAATTAGTTTCCTTTCTAAATTCAAAACATCAGAACTTACGTACCAAAGCCTTGTAAAGAGACATGGAAAAGAATAGTGGATTTCTGTGTGCATGCTCTGTGACAGATGCTGGAGTAAGCACTTTTTATGCACTAATTAATTTCTTCTACAGGAACATGATGTAAGGCTGTCACTATTATTATATTACCATTTTATAAATGAAAATTGATGCACAAAATATTCACGTGCTGTCTTAGTTAGGGTTTTACTACTATGAACAGACACCAGGATGAAAGCAAGTCTTATAAAGGACAACGTATATTTGGGTCCATCTTACAGGCTCAGAGGTTCAGTCCATTATCATTAAGGCAGGAACATGGCAACATCTAGGCAGGCATGGTAAAGGCAAAGCTGAGAGTTCTACATCTTCATCTGAAGAATGCTAGTGGAATACTGACTTCCTGGCAGGTAGGGTCAGGGTCTTAAGACCACACCTACAATGACACACCAACTCCAACAAGGCCACACCTCCCAATAGTGCCACTCCCTGGGCCAAGCATATATAAACCATCACATTTTACTCCCTGGACCACATAGACTTGTCCAAACATATGAGTCTATGGGGGCCATACCTAAACATAGCATAATGTACATTTAGTCCAACTTCCAAAGTCCCCATAGTCTATAGCGGTCTCAAAAATGTTAAAAGTCTAAAGTTAAAAGTCTCTTCTGAGATTTATCCAATCACATAACTATAACCCCCAAGGCAAGACAGGAAAGCAGCTGGGCAAACGTCAAAACGTCAAACTCTGCATCTCCATGGCTGATGTCAAAGTGGTCTGCAGATATCTAACTTCTTTTAATCTTTTTTGGCTGCTACAAACTTCTTTCTACTTGGCTAGTTCTACTCCCCATTAGCAGCTTTCCTCAGCAGATAGCCCACAGCTCTGGCATCTCAAACATCTTATAGTCTCCAAGGCAACCTCAATGTTACAGATTCTAGTTTCAATGCCTAGGATCTACACATAATCTTCTGGGCTGTTCTAAAGGGCTGAGGTCACTTCCCCAGCTCTGCCCTGTGTAGCACACTAAGCTCAGGTTGATCCATTCCACTGCTGCTGCTCTTCTTGGTGGCCATCCCATGGTACTGACATTTCCAATACACTGAGGTTTTCCACTGCAAGTAGGCTTCAGCCTCTTATAGGTTCTCTTTATGGTGCCAAGCCGCAACTCTTTTGTATGACCCCCTCAGTCCTGGGTCATGAACTGCAACTGAGGCTGCACCTTAACCACTGGCCTTCAATGTCCTCTCACAGTGCTAAGCCTTAGCTTCTCTTCATGACACCTTCATGGCTTCAAAACCAGTACCACATTGGTGACTCTTACATATTACCAAGTACAGCTGCAGCATGTGGTACAACCTTGGCTATCTCTTGAGCACAGCTTCTTTGTGCTCTCAGAAAGCACTTCCCAGAAGATTTCAACCCCAGTCATACTGGCCTCTCTCTATCTTTGTCTCTGTCTCTCTCTCTCTTTTCTTTTTAATTTTATTTTTAAAAATTTTTATTGGTTATTTTATTTATGTACATTTCAAATGTTATTCCTCTTTCTGGTTTCTCCTCCACAAGTCCCCTAACCTTTCCTCCCTCTCCCTGACTCTATGAGGCTGTGCCTCCATCCATCCACCCACTCCTGCCTCGGTGGCCTAGTGTTCTCCTATCCTGGATCATCCAGCCTCCACAAGACCAAGTGGCTTCCCTTCCAGTGATGCCAGATAAGGCAATATGTTGCTATATATCCAGCTGGAACCATGGGTGGCCCTTTGTACTCTTTGGTTGTTGCTTTAGACCCTGGGAACTTTGAGAGGATCTGGTTGGTTTCTTTTTAATCACCACTAATTTCTTAGCTCTAACTAACCAGCATCAACTGTCCCAGTAGTCCCTTCTTTTGCCACTCTAAAGCCAGAGCCACATGGTCAATGTTGTGGAGTTCTGCTGCTTACAGGAGCTGGAACATGGCCCTCTTGTTCTATTATATTAGCACTAGCTTTCTGTTTTCCAACTCCTTGACTGCTGAAGCTGGGCTGTCCTGGATCTTGCTCTGTACATTGACCTTGAACTCAAGAGATCTGTATGCCTGTCTCCTGGGATTAAGGTATGTACCACCATGCCTGGACTTAAGCTTTTCTTCACCTAGATCTTGCTCTGTCCCAGACTGACCTTAAACTCAAAGATCTGCTTGGCTTTATCTCCTGGGATTACGGCTGTGTACCACCATGCCTAGATCTAATCTTAGCTAGGTAGGATCTTGCCCCAAAGTCCCATTCCCTTAATCTCCTATCTCTTTGAACACAGAATTCAGCTCCATTTTACTTTCTGGAGCCCTTTTAATACTCAAACCATATATTTATATTTTTCCTTTGTAAGTTTGCTATACTTAATCAAAATGTTTTTCATGAGGCTTAACCAGAGAATAAAGTCTCTACTGGGCTTTTTTTGAGACTTCCTTTATCAATGTAATCATCATAAATCTCTTTACCTTAGCCTTAGGTAGACTCTTCAGACAAAAGCAAAGAACAGCCACATTCTTCCCCAAAACACCACAAAAACAGTCTCTCTGCCACATATTTTCTGAAATTTTCTCCTCTGAAACATCTTGGGCCAGGTCTACACTGTTCAAATCACTCGCAGCAAAAAAAGTCTTCCATATTCCTCCTAGGAAAGCTCATTAAGCCCCATTTAAAGCATTCTTTGGCTTTCTAAATTCAAAGTCCCCAAATCCACATTCTATCAAACAAAAGCATGGTCAGGCCTATCACAGCAATACCCTATTCCCTGATATGAATTTCTGTCTTTAGTTAGGGTTTTACTGCTGTGAAGAGACACCATGACCAAGGCAAGTCTTAAAAAGGACAACATATATTTGGGACCAGCTTAAAGGTTCAGAGGTTCAGTCCATTATCATCAAGGTGGGAGCATGATAACATCTAGGCAGACAAGGTGCAGTGGGAGCTGAGAGTTCTACATCTTCATCTAGAGGATGCTAATGGAATACTGACTTCCAGGCAGGTAGAGTGAAGGTCTTAAGCCCACACCCACAGTGACACACCTACTCCAACAGGTCCACACCTCCTAATAGTGACACTCCTTGGGGTTAAGTTTATTCAAACCATCACATGTGCATATGTTGAAATTTCAGGATAAATAATTGCTGGAGTCAGATCTTGAACCCTTGTATTTTTTGCCAGAACTTTCTCCTAATGATTATTTAATGGTGTTGAATTATGGTTAGAAAAAAGCTTGAACAATGACATATAAATAGATAAGAAAATAATTTGCTTGGTGTTTGTACCAAAAATTTCACACTGTATGTTCTAAGATGTTTTATTTTCATTATTGAGTGTTTTGTACTTTAGTATTGATCCTTATGGGGTCCTCAGAGAGGATCAGACTTCCAGAGGTCAACTACCTTCTCCTTTAGCAGAACTTGTTTTTAATGATCCAAATCAGATTACATAATACCAACTAGATAGGAAGAAGTTCTGTAGTATTTAGGATATATGATAGAAATGATGTGTTAACCCCTCCTCATTTCTTTTATTGAAGTGTTTTTTCCCACAGGTTTTAGTGTTTTAAGATATACAAATATCGCATTTTCAGCTTTATTGCTCTAAGTATAAAATCCCTAGTACATATATAATCTCTTATCAGTTAGAACTTCACCAAAAATTTCTGATAAATAAAAGTGAACTTTATCTGATCCCTCACTGTATACCATGAAAAGAGGGGTTCTGTTAGGTTTCTGGTTAATCCTTTGTTGTTAGATTCATGCCTCACTCATTCCATGCTCTGATGTTTGTCAGGGTTTCTGTAAGAGACCAAGCCTATAATCACATTGTCTAGGCACGTCTACTCTTGCTCAGGTCTTGACTGGCCTGCTATTGGGATGTATAAACTGAGAAGTGGAGAATTAAGAGGATGCTAATATCTGGGATTTTGGACATAAATACTCTGGGGGTAGTCTTTGTTATGATCTTGCTTTTCTCCAGATAATGCAGGAATCTGAAAATGATTGTAAACTTTTCTATATTTTTCATAATAACTTATAACTTGCATTGCTTATCTCAGTTTCTTCATCATCTCTTCTTCTGGTTCTTCTTTCTATATTTCATACTATTGATTTGGAGAAATAGGAACACTCTTCCATTGCTGGTGGGATTGCTGGTGGAAGTCAGTTTGGTGGTTCCTCAGAAAACTGGACATAGTATTACCTGAGGACCCAGCTATACCATTCCTGAGTATATACCCAAAAAGATGCTCCAACATATAACAAGGACACATGTTTCACTATGTTCATAGCAGCCTTATATAGTAGCCAGAAGCTGGAAAGAACCCAGATGTCCTTCAAGGAGGAATGGATACAGAAAATATGATACATTTACACAATGGAGTACTACTCAGCTCTTAAAAACAATGACTTCATGAAATTCTTAGGCAAATGTATAGAACTAGAAAATATCATCCTGAGTGAAGTAACCCAGTCACAAAAGAATACACATGGTATGCACTTACTGATAAGTGGATATTAGCCCAGAAGCTCAGAATACCCAAGATATAGTTCACAGATCACATGAAGCTCAAGAAGAAGGAAAACCAAAGTGTGGATGCTTCAGACTTTCTTCAAATGGGGAACAAAATACTCAATGGAGGAAATATGGACACAAAGTGTGGAGCAGAGACCGAAGGAAAGGCCATACAGAGACTGCCTGGGGGTCCATCCCATATACAGTTACCAAACCTAGGCATTATTTTGGATGTCAACAAGTGCTTGCTGACAGGAGCCTGATATACCTGTCTCCTGAGGGGCTCTACCAGAGCCTGGTAAATATAGAGGTAGATGCTAGCAGCCAACCATTGGACTGAGCACGGGGTCCCCAATGGAAGAATGAGAGAAAGGACTGAAGGAGCTGAAGAGATTTGCAACCCCATAGGAATAACAAAACTATCTAAGAACCAGACCTCCCAGAATTCCCAGGGAGTAAAACCACCAACCAAAGAGTACACGTTGAGCAACCCACGGCTCCAGCAGCGTACGCAGCAGAGGATGGCATGGCTGAACATCAATGGGAGGAGAAGCTTTTGGTATTGTGAAGGCTCAATGTTGCAATGTAGGGGAATGCCAGAGTGGGGAGGCATGATGGGAGGAGCACCTTCATAGAAACATTGGGAGGTGGGATGGTATAGTGGGTTTCTGGGAGGGAAACCAGGAAAGGAGATGAAAGTTGAAATGTAAATAAAGAAAATATCCATTTTTTAAAAAAAAAGAATATTTAATCTGTATTCCTATTGCAAGCTTCAATATTATCTAGTATACAATGTTTATATAAATTTTTTATGTGTTAACTCTACTTTTCAGCAAAAAAATGCTTTGTTTCAAAGTTCCTAAGTCATAAGTCATCGGCTTTTCTTTTTCTTTTGTATATATTATAGTTTACTCTTTCAAATTTGTAGTTCAATAGGTTAGCCAGATCCATTGTGTCTGTACTGAAGACAAAAATTTTTCCTATTTTTTATCTGTGTGTTCAACTGAGTTTTGATTTTATACATTCCATCATGTACCAACAAAAAACATCTACTGAGTTATAAGCAAGATATGAATATTAAGCATTTCTTTAAAGATTTATTTACATATATGAATGCACTGTAGCTGTCTTCAGACATACCAGAAGAGGGCATCAGATCCCATTACAGATAGTTGTGAACCACCAGGTGGTTGCTGGGAATTGAACTCAGGACTTCTGGAAGAGCAGTAGTCGGTGCTGGTCACTGCTGAGCCATCTTGGCAGCCCAATATTATATATTTTAATACCAATTGAAAATGTTAGTTTTTAGCTTTCCATAATATAGCAAAATGAATAAATTTATTGTGAGGATATGCAGAATTTCTTATGATCTATTCACTATCTCCTTTGGTATCACCTGATATCTATCATACTGACTGAGTCTTTTTCTTGGACTAGAGAAGTAGGTCCTTAGAATTTTCACAGTACATGAAAGAGTTCTATTTTACCATTTTCTCAACCAAATTGTAACGATTTATGTACATTTTTTGTATCCCTAATTTGAGACTGAAATTTGTTATAACTGACTTTGGATACTGTTATCTCAGTGTCTCTAGGACCTTGGACAGTTAAAGCTTTATAATAATACCTTGATGATTATTTATTAAATGAAGAAAAAGTGTGTTAGCATTTGGAGGGCTGGTACATGAATTCAGAGACAAAAAGCAAAAGTTAATGGTAAAGTCATATTAAGATGTTTATGACTAAGACAGAAGTGAAAATGTTACTTTAAATAAGGTCCGACAGGGTTAATGGCACAGGGTGAGTCTATACAGCAGTCATCAGAGTTTTGTTGTGACCTTATACTCCATGAGAAAAAGAAAAGAGGAAAGCAATATGTTAGGATTTCTTACAAATTATTTTCCATTGCCATCTTAAAAATAGAAGCCATACACATTGTGTGATGTTAGATAACAGTCTTTAATACAAATTGTAAAAGAAACTCAGGGATTTTCTTTTGGGAGTTATGACCTGGAGGAAAAAACGAATGCTTTGAATCTTGGGTTTACTGAAACACATTTTACTGAGTCAGATAAGAAAAGAGAGCTGATAAAAATTAATCATACTCATATTGAGGAGGATCAATAAACAAGACAATGAGAATAATTGCAGTTCAGCAGGAAATTTTTTTTAAAAGCCTTCTGGAGTTAAGTTAATCATAAAAATGGAAGCCAGCATGAGTGCTTTCTGGTCCACACCATGGATATGGAAATCTCTTTTGAGATGAAAGTGAATTGCATCAATATCTAGACCAACATTTTTTCTGCCCAGATTCAAATAAATAGACCCAGTCTCATCTATTTAACATGGAAAAATACTTGGAAACTGTCCATGTTTAATACCATTTTATGTTCACAAGATCCCAATTTTCCCTTGTGTGAAATAAAGAGCCACATACATTAATAAACTTTTATAAATCATAGGAGAATTGAATATAGACACTTGTTCAACATGACAAGCAGCTTAGATATATCATTTGCAACATAACATAAGTTAATCATTAAAATTTCAAAGTAAGATAATCAGATGAGTTTATGAGAAAGATGCCCATTTTTTCACCATCATTCACAGTGAGTGTGGTGTGGTGTGTGAAGACAGATAATTTGCTACCACAGAGAAAGTCTCACTGACCAGATTTACTGAATCTCTTCTTTCTCTTCTCAAGGCTTTGTGGGAATTCCCAGATTTTCAAGTACACCCATTCAGGCTTATCTTGAAATCATAGAGCATTGCATATCCATTTTTTTTTTGCAAGAAAATGCTAATTTCTAAAAAGCTAGTCTAATAGCTAAATTGTTATCCAATTTGACAACTTTATTCCATTATGATTTATAAGACTACAAATTCTTTTGTCTAGTTGGACCTAACCAAAATATTGATTAATATTAATTAATAAGCCTATAGTATATGAATACACATGGACAAAATTGAGGAAAAAATATTTATCTCAGTAAGTAAAATAAAATTAATTTTACAAAACTCATTGTAGAATTTCCCTTCTAACAATTACTTTAAAACCTATTTTCTATTACTAGTATGTGGAAGGATTGTGTGTTGTATATCAAGGCACATGTGTGTATAGTAGATTGTGTACTGAAGCACTGGTAAATACAATTATGAAGGCATCAAAGGCAGTTAAGCTACGTGGTTTTGATTACGTATATTGTAAAACTGTATTACCAGCTGGCAGTAGGATGTGGGGGTGGGAGAATCTTTCATCTACACCAGGGTTAATATATTGTACTATGTTATTATTATTCTCTGCAACTAAAATTCATTTTGAATAAGGCATTATATTTCACTGCATAATATGCTATTCTTTTCTTTGTACACAATGAGTTTCTGCTAACATTACATACAATGCCTCAGGCTGACAGGCACATATGGATTGAGTTTTATAATTATTTTCATTATTATTTGCGCAAACACAGGCTACACTGCATTGTGCCCACTCTTTCTATGATCCTAGTGCCGTGGCATCATTCAGTTACTGGTTTCTTCTCTTGTGACTCTGTGATTTCCCTTAGGCCAAACACCTGTCCTTGGTCTAGGTGATGGCACAACTAGAGGGTGGGTGAACACTTCTCAGAGTTCCCAGTTTACAATAGGCATTTGACACCTTGCTGTGTAGGGCTAAGTTTGGGTACCCCAAGGAAAAATAGACCCTGGCTTAAAACTAAAGTTCCAAGTTGATGTCTCACTTTCACCAGTGCCAGCTTGGCTCACTCACTCTGTATGGCTCTTTAATATTGCCCCTGTCTGCCTGACAACAACCAAATTACTGGTTTTTTTTACTCACATCTGTAAAACTCTCTCCACGCTGGTTACCCTATTCTTCCTGTCCTCTCTGTTGGCTGGTACATTCTCTTTTATGGCACACTTTGCTTTGTGATGACATTCTACCTCTTGAATTTAACCTCCACACTAACTCTGTTTAGCCACAAGACCAAGTCTGCAGCACCACACCTCAGTCTCTCGACTATGCCCTTGATCATGCTCTGTACCATGTCACCATTCGGCTCTCCAATTTATCCATGTATTCCCTCCTCCCTCAATAACCGTCATTCCATGTATATGCCACCTTGGACTCTTGATGAACTGAGGTTCATGACAACAGTAAGTCTTCTGACTACACTCTATTTTCATATTGCACCCTAATGCCTAACTCATTCTCTTACATTATGTCTCTTAACTCTACCTAGCCTCTTAACTTTAATCTGCTTCTTGACAAACCTTATATCCATGACTTCTCTATGTCTCTAAATATATGCAGCTCCCTCTCCTTCCTAAAACCTTGACCCTTAAATCCTTTCCTCCTGAATGCTGCCCTGTATTACTGGCTACACTCTTCTCTAATGACACTGCTCACATATTCAGTTCTTTGCTGGACTCTGCTTAGCAATAATCACACTCTGTGTTCTGTGTTGACAGATTCAACATTTGCCTTTCTGGTTTGCTTACACCTACTATGTTTTTGACTCTCTTCTCTGCCATCAAACTCATCTCTATAAGTCTCACTGTACCTAGAAGAATGGTGTATGCATTTTAAATATTTGGAAGTTGGTCTATGAAGGTTCTGTATGCAACCAGAGGTTGTCATGTAAAAACAGTCATAGATAACTAACAGTAAACATATCTGTATAGTTGTGATCCACAGTTCTCTGTATGAAGTTAGTTAGTAATCAATATTCAAAATGTGACCTATAGAGTTGTAGTATCTTTTCATCTCTAGCAGGGACATAGCCCTTTCTTATCATTTTTATCATCTAACTTAAAATTTACATTTGATTAGGTTACATTAAAGCAGTAGTTCTCGGCCTTGTGGGTTGTAATCCTTTGGGGAATTGGATGACCCTTTTACAGAGACCACATATCAGATATTCTGCATATCAGGCATTTACTGATACCATTATTTTTTAACAATAACATAATTATTATGATGATGTAATAATGAATGATTCCCTTTCCCCAGCTTCTCTTTCCTATATAACTCTGCCATTTCATCCACTGGCTTTCTTCATTCTCTTGGCTTTTAGGGTTTGCTTGTCCCCCACTCTTGTCCTCCTCCCCACCTCCCCCCAACACTGGTTCAGATGCCTTCCAGATGCCGCTGGCTGTTCTCTCCCTCATATCTACAATAAAATCTTTCTCAACTATATGTTGGAGTAGTCATGTCCTCATTTCCTTCAATCAGATGCAGATTTTGAATTAACCAATGAATTTAAGCCCTGGAAAATTATTTCCTGAATGAAATTCTTAAACTGGTTATTAAACTACTGAGCTTCTAACATGAAATATTAATGGTATGAAAATGGAGCTTTATACAAGTTAACAATTATAATTGAAGCTGTCTAGATTTTTTGAGGTATTTGCTAATCACCTAAAGATTATTCATAACTGTTATATTCCTATAGTTATATTCCTGGAAGTTTATTTTAACATTATTTTTTATGCAATTGATTCATACAGTGACTAGATAACCCTGGAGGAGGAGGCTGATTAGCTCCAACATACAGATAAAAATTTGAGTATGTATAACTTTAGGTATTTTTGCTAACCCATTCAGTTCTTTAGTTGGATGATTAGATATCATTCTAACACAGAAGAGAAATATCTGAGTCATGTCTAATAGCATCTTGGTAGAAGAACATTTCTCAAAGTGCTAGACATTTGGCTACAGGCAACTCAACCCAAGTTATTTATAAGCTACTGAAAGATTTGGAGCTTTTCCTGATAGCTTGTCAGAAAAAAACCCTCTCCATTTCAGGAATATGCCTTTTATTTACTCTTTTGTGTTAAAAAGACCTTTATACATGTATCAGATTCACATGACCTCAACAGATGGCACTCTATAGCCTGGATCTTGCTTCCCTTCTGCAGCTTCCTGTGTTTATCTATTCACTCTGTCTTCTTCTCTGTTCATCACACTTGGCAGGATCATAGCTTCTCCAACTCCTGTGCTTCTAGGTATTTCAGGTATGTTCTTACTGTTGAAAGCAAGCTGTTAATTCCTCACCAATGGCATTAAAATCTGTGTTCCAGCACAAGTAGGATACCACTGATTTCTTTCTATGTATGTATGTATGTATGTATGTATGTATGTATGTATGTATGTATCTATCTATTTATCTATCTATCTATATCTATCTACCTATCTATTTATGTATCTATTTATTTACATCTCAAATGTTGTCCCCACTCCTGTTCCCAAAAGCTCTTGTCCCTTTTCCCTCGTATCCTCCTATTCCTTAAAGAAGTGATATCCTTGTTAAAAGTGATATCCTAACAAGGCTATCACTTCTTTAAGGAAGTATTTCACATGCTGAAAAATGTAGCTCATTGTCTCACTTCCATGATCCTTATAGCTGCAGTTGTTACAATTATACAAGTGTCACCTTGAAAATGTTTTAAGGCCATTGTCAGCAAAACATAAGTTCCATTGAAGTACTAGCTGTGCCGTCTCTGTTTCTAGGTCATTTTTCATGCCTCAAACACACACTGAGTTTATGCTTGATAGGCAAAATTTTTAGCTCTGTCCAAATGTCTACAACTGATTCCATATCTTAAAAACATTTGTGGAGAGAATGAGAAGAGTCCCAGTGGTGAGACTCCTTAGTCCAAAGTATAGTTCATTTAGCCTAGGTAGACCATGATCAATTTCCCTTTTTGTCTTCATAGCAGGCCTTTATAACGCAAGGATAAGAATATTATTGGTAGATATCAACTATGATAGGTATCACTCATGGGAAATAATGGAAAGAACAAACAAAATACCTGTGGTGACCATACTTAAGTTTTATGTCCTAGGATTAAAGCACAACAGGACTGGCTATAGTGTTCTATTGAATCCAGTGGGTAGGGTCTTGCACTGCACAGTTGATGGATGCCAGTTGATGGATGTTTGCAACTGCCTGTCCTAGCATTTTTTGGGGGTGGGGGGTAACATGTGATATTCTGTTGTATGGCATATTGTTTTGTATAATGTTTGAATTTGGTGACACATCTCATGTTTTCTCAAATGCTTATCCTTCTTTCTGCTGAGAATATTGCAAACCCTATTTCTTGACTTGTGAAATACATGGTACATTATTTTTATTTAGATTGTCACTCTGTAGGCTTAGAGTTTTCAAAAACTTACTTTATTTAGGGTTCTTAAACACTTTACCCTCCCTTCTAGCACACCGACCAGAGGTTGCAGATAAAGAAAGTTAACAAGAAAAAGGGGTTATGGACCAGTTTAGGTATAGGTTCTGATGTAATTCCAATCTTTGTTGTCAGGATATCAGCAATCCAATCCATTAACAAACACCAAACCCAAACCAATGGCTTAATCCAGCAGAAACCACAAGGTGCAAAAGGCAAGAATCAATTGGAATACCATGAGAAGTTCTTTGGTGTATTTCTTTCAACAAACTGAAGGACAGAGAAGATCATCAAAGTGTTGCCTGGCTAGTGAAGACTATTGGAGCATTGCAAAGTGTAGCAATGCAAGAATGTCCACTCACTATCTGTGGCATTACATTTATATTTTTTCTAAACATCATATGTGTCTCTCTCATGTGTCTGCTTCAGCAAAACATCCTCTCACAAGACAGCTCCCAGGAAAACATCACGTGACACAACTTAATTTCCAAAGGATCCAGAAATGTCCACTTCATCATGGCAGTGTTTCTTCCTGCCCAGTTGTGATTTAGTACCTACAGATAAATTTTTCTCTCCCCACCCTCAAGTCATCTAACATAATGCATCAGGGTTCAGTTAGCATCAAACTTTGGAAAACTAATCTTCAGGTTGGCTACATAGATTATTATGTTGTGTTAGTTAGTAATACATCTATGTTTTGCTAACTAAAACAAAATCAAAACAGGAAACCTCCATATGCAGCTCTACATATATTTCCCTGGGCCCAGACACAGAAAGCTAACATCCTGCTATTTAATTTTTGTAGAAAGATGAACTTAGTCTCTCCTTGAAAAAAAAAATTTAAGTACCCAAGTACAGGGAGAAGAGGAAGAGTAGATTCCAGGCAAGAAGCATTGTCTGGCACTTTAGGACTGTGTTCATTCTACATCTTTAGCCTCTGCCTGCTGGCATCCAACATATTTGAAACTGACACCAAGCCAATGATTTTCTGGCTGTATTTTCTAAATACTTAAAATAAGTAAGTATGGGTCTGTCATTTAACCAGCATGCAACTTCAAAACATTTATTTCTAAAACATTAAAGAATTGACATTGAGGTAAAAGATAAAGGACAAAAGCAAGATACTCTAATTGAGTAAGCTGCCTGAGAAGGATCATCAAGCAGAAATATTCTGAAGAATCAGTCATTAGACTACAAGAATAATAACATTTTGAAATTAATTTGAAAATGGGAATAATAGAGTTATGGGGTAGAGAAGAAAGAACACGCATTTATATGTTGGCTCAGTAAGCATTGTGCACAATATTAGATTGCTTTATTACAACAGAATCTGCAGGGTCTGGTTTAGTGCATAGCAACATCTAATTATGTCAACAGGGATATCACTATACTATGTAGAGTGGCCTCTTCCACGAAAGGTTTCCACATTACCCTTGGAATTTGCAAGATCTTTAAGATGTATATGCACATTCTCTTTCATTACAGACATGAGCCCTGCTGAGGCACCCAAAGGGAATGGGTTTGTATTCCTCTCCTTTATGTGAATGATTTAATCATGCACATTTTTAAGAGAGAAAAACTCTCTAGTTTAAATGGCAACTTAAGTTTCAACATTAATTTCAACTCAGTAGCCTTTTCTGATAAATTGTCCCTTTTGAAACAAGTTTTGGAATTTAGTCCCCAAAAATTATACTGTTCTGGGCAACAATAAATTAAATGAGGCATCATATTTATACCTGCCCTTGGAGCCTATTTCAACTAACACTTCCTCAGGTTTTAAATC
>JADRCD010190785.1:0-17808 GCA_019843815.1 Montemys delectorum | reverse complement strand
AATTCTCTTAGTCATTCAGTTTTATACATTGTGGTTTAGTACAGTGACTGACAAAGGAGAAACCCCTGAATATTTGTTGTTTGTGAAATAAGGCTAACTTACTCTCTGGACTTTATTGTAAAATTATTCTCTATGAGAGTTCATGAAGAACCAAATGCAAATCAGGTAAAGATGGCTAGAAAGAGATGACCAGGGCAAAGAGTATATTTATAGATGTCCTACTAAGGGAAGTTTAAAATGCATTAAGTAAATTTGCATAGGCTTGACATATAACCAAGGATAGCGTATCTAAATGTCTGTCCCCATGCCTCTGCATGTAAACTGAGGCCTGAGGTCACCTAGTGCAGTCCCTTCCACACAGGGGTCCTGAAAGCTGTTCTGTCCTTTGGCTTAATCTTACCTGACTATTGCAAGCCAAGACTGAATCTGTCAGAATGATTACCTATGGAAACACAGAGTCAATGAAGCCTAAAGAGTACAGATTATCAAGTCTGAGGACACAGGCAAAGTCACAGAGCATCCATCCCAGCTATTAGTTGCAATATTGACTGTGGAACACATAGGGGAAAGTAAGCAGCCTTGAGACATAAATGCATAGAGCAGGAAGCAAAATTGACAGATTAAGGGATAGATTGAAGAAGACACTTGAGAGATTCACAAGTTTACCCAGGATAAGGGTCTTTCTCAACACATTCCACACAGGTATTGAGTCTTTTGTGCTCAATGTGATGATTCTGGGTGAGATAAATATATAAGGCAGACATTAAGCAAGGTACTACCCGAGCCATCATCTGTCAGCACTGACGTGTTAGATAGGGATGGTGTGGTTTTTTATATGTGAAATCTTAAAGAGTAGAACCTGTGGGGGGAAAACATCGAAGGGTGCTGAAGGATGGAGAAAAGAGGAAATGTTGGCAAAGGGGCATAGACTTTCAACTATAAGACAGTAAATTCTAGAGATCTATAATAGAGTGTCATGACTAAAGTCAATGTATTGTATACTTGAAATTTGTCAGCAGAGTGATTCTCATGTGTACTTACCACACACAGAGAGAAATATTAACTATGGGGAATGTTGGATATGTTAACTAATCTGATTTAGGTGGCATTTTATAATGTATGCATATGCCCAGGCAACAAGTATATATAATTTATGTTAAGCAATTATATTTCAGTAAAGCTACAAAAATAAATAAATGAATAAATAATAAAGGAACAAAATGAGGATGTTGTTCTTTCTCTTTGTTTCTTTCTAAAGATTTGAACTTGGAACTCTTAGTATTTTCTTTATATCTAAAGAACTTCTTTTAACATTTCTTCGAAGGCATGTCTCCTGACAACAAATTCTTTCAATTTGTCTGAAAAGTATTTTTGCCTTCTCTTTTGGAGGGTAATTCCACAGGGTACAAAATTCTAGGTTGATGTTTTATTCTCTCAGCACAGTAAATATTTCATTCCACTTTCCTCTTGCTTACACAGCTTCCGAAAGAAACGAGCATAATTTTTCTATGAGCTCTTCTGGAAGTGAGGTGACTTTTCCTATGGTTCCTTTCAGGAAATGCCTTTATTTATGATTTTCTATAACTCAAAGACAGCCATCCATTGAACTGAGTACACTGTCCCCAATGAAGGAGTTAGAGAAAGGTTCTATGGAGCTGAAGGGTTTGCAGCCCCTTAGGACGAACAACAATTACTAACTAGTACCCTCAGAGCTCCCAGGGACCCAACCACCAATCAAGGACTATACATGGTGGGACTGAATGTTCTGGCAGCATGTGTATAGTAGAGGATTGCAAATTCGATCATCAATAGGATGAAAGGACCTTGGCCTTGTGAAGGTTCTGTGCCCCAGTGTAGGGGAATGCCAGGGCCAATAAGTGGGAGAGGGTAGGGTGGCAGGCATGGGAAGGGGGGAGGCAAAGGGGGTTTGTTCTTGTTGTTTTTGTTTGTTTGTTTGTTTGTTTTTTGGAGGGGAAACTAGGAAAGGAGAAATTTACATGTAAATAAAGAAAATATCTAATAAAAAAAGAAAAATATGTAAGCATAAAAAAAAAAGATGCTATGCCTACGTGCAGCTTCCTGGTGTGTACTTTGCTGTTCTAGCTTCCTGCATCTGTGCTTTCATGTGTAACATTTAATTGGGGATACCCTAGCCATTGTTATTTCTTGTTTTTTTTTTCTTTTCTTTTATTGGATATTTTCTTTATTTACATTTCAAGTGTTATCCCTTTACCCAGTTTCCCCTTCGGAAACCCCTATCCATCCTCCCTCCTGCTGCCTCTATGAGGGTGTGCCCTGACCCACCCTCCCACCCACTCCCACCTCCCCACCCTGGCATTACCCTACACTGGGGCAGTGAGCCTTCACAAGACAAAGGCCTCTTCTCCCATTGGTGCCCAACAAGGTCATCCTATATATGCAGCTGGAGCCATGGGTCACTCCATGTCCATTGTTCTTTCAATGGTTTCTTGTTCCTTACCTTTTCTCCACTGCTATTTCTAGTACGCACGAGTGTATTACAACAGTTATGTACTTGATCAACAATGCTTGGATTGATTTTGTTGCATGTCACTCACTGTCTCTTCTCTTTGATTTTCAGTTGTAAGGTTTTCTTCAAGTGCAAGAATACTTTCTTCAGTTGTGTCCACTTTCTTTTTTTTTAACTTTTATTGCATTATGATGAGAAAAGTTACATGATTTCAATTTGTCTGAATTTGTTAACATTTAAAAACATATTTTAAGTAAATAGAATTAAATCACATTCATGTTTCCCTTTTGTACCCCAACTCCTCCCAGAGACACCCTCTTCAATACCTACGATATCTTTTTTTGTCATATTCCTTAAAATTTATAAAATGTTATAAAAAGAGTATTATAAAAGTTGTTTCATATGAAACAACAATCAATTTAACAGTTTTATGTAGATGCTTGTCTACAGCAATACTGCAAATACATACGCTTTTCTCACTATAAATTTCAAATAACTCCAAACATATTAACTGTATATTTCAAAATAATGCATCACTACTAGTATTTTCTTAAATGAACATAAATATGTAAAGTCTTTTTGTTTGTTTGTTTTGTATTTAGTAGAGTTTAAAATCTTAGCTCTTTCTGTGGTACAAGCCCAAAATAAGAACAATTTTTAGACATTGGATTTCATTGTAATAAGACTGTACTTCAATGACCCTCAAATCACCAAAGGATTTTACCTCAATCATAGCTAAGCTGAGAGTTGACAGTTCTGCTGTACCAAGGAATGAATTGTAGGCACGATTTTTAGATACGGACTTCCTGCTATGGTCAAAAAGCTATTTGACTTGAGTGTGTGACTTTATTCTCAGCCCACAGAGAACAGGTTACATTCATTTAAGAAATGTTGTGTGTATTAAGATGGTCTATCCATAAAGTCATTCACCAACTGATTGAATGAACAATGGTTCTGCTTGGAAGGTGGTACAGACATTAGGTGAGGATAAGAATCTGCTTTATTGGCTGTGATGATTTTGAAAAGCATTCATCTCAGAGAAAGAGTAACTTATAAAGTCCTCTTCTTCAAACTTGATACAAGAGCTAGAAATGTCAAGCAAAACATTCAGTCCCACTCTTTGTTGTTCTCTTTTGTATAAGCCACCTCCCAAGTTAATTGTCTATGTCTCCCTTGGGTATATAAATACTTTTGAAATATATAAGCTGTTCTGAAAACCATAGTATAGTGTAAAAACATGAAATAAACAATACTAATAGAGAGGCTGAGATAGGAGAACCAAGATTTCAAGACCCTTACATTGCACACAGCAAGACACTGTCACAAACAAGCTGAAAGCATATATAGATTGTACAATATTGGACCTATTTCTCCAATTACCAAATTAGAGAGACCATTAGATGACAATCAACAAATTTCTAATTCCTCATATTTTTGGATTTCAATTGCTTAAGATATGTTGGTAATATTAATTTTCATATTAAGATATTAAGAAAAGGTAATTGTCACTTCCTGTTGTTTTTGTTGTAAGAGGTGGAATTAGATTTGTGTGGATTTGTTGAAAGATTACTTTCTTGCTTCTTCTAGGGTGTAGTTTTACTCCTTATTTTGATATTTTCCATCTATTATCCTTTGGAGGGCTGGATTTGTGGAAAGATATTGTGTAAATTTTGTTTTGTCATAGAATATCTTGTTTTCTCCATCTATGGTAATTGAGAGTTTTGCTGGGTATAGTAGCCTGGGCTGGCATTTGTGTTCTTGTAGGGTCTGTATGACATCTGTCCAGGATCTTTTAGCTTTCATAGTCTCTGATGAGAAGTCGGCGGTAATTCTGATAGGCCTGCCTTTATATGTTACTTGCCTTTTTTTCCCTTACTTCTTTTAAAAATCTTTCTTTGTTTAGTGCATTTGATATTTTTATTATTATGTGACGGGAGAAATTTCTTTTCTGGTCTAGTCTATTTGGAGTTCTGTAGGCTTCTTGTATGTTCATGGACATCTCTTTCTTTAGGTTAAAGAAGTTTTCTTCTACAATTTTGTTAAAGATATTTACTGGCCCATTACATTGGGAGTCTTCACTCTCTTCTATACCTATTATCCTTAGGTTTGGTCTTCTCATTGGATCCTAGATTTCCTGGATGATTTGGGTTAGGAGCTTTTTGCTTTTTGCATTTTCTTTGACTGTTGTGTCAATGTTTTCTATGGTGTCTTCTGCCCCTGAGATTCTCTCTTCTATCTCTTGTATTCTGTTGGTGATGCTTGCATCTATGACTCCTGATTTCTTTCCTAGGTTTTGTATCTTCAGGGTTCTCTCTCTTTCTGATTTCTTTATTGTTTCTATTTCCATTTTTAGATTCTGGATGGTTTTGCTCATTTCCTTCACCTGTTTGATTGTGTTTTCCTGTAGTTCTTTAAGGGATTTTTATGTTTCCTCTTTAAGAGCTTCTAGCTCTTTACTTGTGCTCTCCTGTATTTCTTTGAGGGTGCTATTTATGTCTTTCTTAAGGTCCTGTATCATCATCATGATAAGTGATTTTATATCTGAATCTTGTGTTTCTGGTGTGATGGTGTGTACAGGACTGGCTATGGTGGGAGAATTGGGGTCTGATGATGCCAAGTGACCTTGGTTTGTGTTGTTTATTTTCTTATGCTTCCCCCCCCTCCGCCCGACATCTGGTTATCTCTAGGGCTACTTGCCCTTCCTAATTCTGACTGGAGTCAGTCCTTCCTGTGATCCTGGTTGTATCAGAACTCAGACTCAGGCAGTCTCTGTGACCCTGTGATTTTGGGATCCTGTGACCTTGGGCTTGTTAGAGCACCTGGGAGTGCAGCAGCTTCCTCTGGGTGTTTCGGGACTGGCTGTAGAGCTTGTGCCCAAGGTCCGATCAGGACACCAGCCCAGAGAGATCTGAAAGAACCCGAGCCACTCTGCTGGTGGAGTTCCTGTGTGCCTGGTCCGGCAGGTCCCAGTTACTCCCGGTGTTGGGACAGATGTTGGGTCCCCCTCACCTCTGATCCTGAGAGTTTCAGAGTGCCTGGGAGTGGAGCTTCCTCTGGGTGTTGTGGGACTGGCTGCAGAGCTTGTGCCCAAGGTCTACTTAGGACACCAGCCCAGAGAGATCACAGTTGTGTCCACTTTCAAATAAGCCCATCAGAGTACTTCAATTCTGTTGTTGTGTGATATATATATATATTCTAAGGCATGTCTGAAATATATATATATATATGTATATATATATACATATTTACATGTGAGATTATATATATCACAAATAGAATATGTATTATATGTGTGTAAGTATATGAAACGTTATAATACAGAAGTGATACAAGTTGCAATGAATCAATAGAACTACTTTAGATAGGCTTGGAAATGTGGTGGTAAAGTACAGGGAGAAGATTCTTATTTAAATATACAGCTCTAGGCTCTTTAAATAACTTTATTATATTTACTTAATACAGTGAGAAATTCACTATTATGTATAGACATGAAAATACCTGAACAATGCAAGTACAATACAGAAACACTCCTGCACACAAATGGAAGCTTGATTGCTAACCCTGTCTGTTCAACAATTAGCAACAGGCCCTCATCTCATGCCCTCTTCTGACTGTCCAAATCTCCCCTAGCATATGTTGCACACTTCTATCTCACCAGGAGGTAGTGTAGCCATTTCTTGTAGAAACACTGAGGGCACCTCCTATACTGAGAACCAAATGTCTCTGTCACGGAGCACTGGATGAAAGACATGAAGGTCATTCCCTTAAGCTCCTATACATTACTTCCTCTCAAACTCTTTTCTTTCCTGAATGGCACTGACATGCTAGGTACTTTTAGACTTATACTTAGAAATATGTTGAATCATCCTGACTGGCTAGTTTTCACAGTACTGAAAGCTGGGGAGAAAAAAATGCCAATGGTCTATCACTATTTGCACGTTAGAACACAGGCCTGTGGGCAAGACGTACAACAGTGGCAGGACTGTTACAAGCTTAACAAACTGCCTTTTAGATTGGCTTTCGGCCTTGCTCCATGGGAGAGAATTGATAGTTGTACTGTACTATAAACATGATTAAAATCATAACAAGAGAAGTTATAGGCAGAAGAGCTGCATCTACTGATGTTGCTCTGCTAAATGGCCCCATATCAAGCTGCCTTCTAAGTATTTTTGCTTCTACCCATAGATTTTTGCTGCTCTAACTTTGATCATAGAAGCTTTTTGTTGCAGTTGGTAGTGGATGAGTACTTAGCTGTAGATGGGCCACTTATGTTAATCCGTGCTGAGGGAACTTCAAGTCTAGGTGAAGTGGAGGGTAGTGAGTCAAAAAGAATGTAAGAGCTAGAGAATGGGGAAAGAGTGCTGTGCAATTCTGTCCTCTGAACAGCATGGCTGTTGCTCATATGAACTCATGGTAGCTATAGTTGCATGTACGAGATGAATCTAATTAAAAATTCCAGTGTGGAGCTGGAAAGGACTCCTAAGATCCCACCCATAACTGAGGAGCTGTTAGCAGTTGATGGCTGCTTGAGAAGGATGAGTCACTTTTCTTTAGGGGGTGGCCTCTGATTGGCTGCCATGCAATAGGGCATGACACCCATGGGCATATGGGCAGCCCTAATTGTATTCCATGAGTTATTTTTAAAAAGAAAAAAAGTATCGTGGTGTTGTGAGGGAGCTGCCTTGACAGTAGTGGTAAGAGACAGGAGGTAGAGGGAGGGAGTCAGGAGTCAGGAGTAGATACAAGTAAGACACAATGTATATGCACATGAAGTTGTAAAAAAAAAAACTAAATAAACTAAATGTTTAACTTTCTGGCCACCGCAGGTCTTTCTGCATTACTGCTACAGGTGTTCAGACGATTTTGATTGTTTCTCAAGCATACCTTATCCTAAGGTACGAACAGTGCTAGGTTGAAAAACACTGCTGTTCAACACAAATTTCGTCAATGATGGCAATAATGGCAATACCTAATACTGAGCTGCTGTCCTGTCCGATACAACAACCACTGTACAAAGGCTACCAGCACTTGAAGTAATAAGTGACAAATATACTGAACAGTAGAGTTATTGATATTTCAGGGTGAATGTTAAGCTGTAAAGTATCTTGTTAAATTATAAAATGCTTCTCATAGATCATCGTACTTTTTTTTTTTTTTTTAAAAAATTAGGTATTTTCTTCATTCACATGTACACTTTCCCTCTCCCATTTTCCCCTCCAAAACAAACAAACAAACAAACAAACAAACACAAGAACAAACCCATTCTGCCTCCCCCCTCCCAATGCCTGTCCCCCCACCCTCTCCCACCCATTGGCCCTGGCATTCCCCCACACTGGGGCACAAAACCCTCACAAGGCCGAGGTCCCTCACTCCTATCGATGATCGAATTTGCAATCCTCCACCACATACCTGCTGCCAGTACACTCAATCCCACCCTGTATAGTCCTTGATTGGTGGTTGTGTCCTTGGGAGCTCTGAGGGTACTAGTTAGTAATTGTTGTTCGTCCTAAGGGGCTGCAAACCCTTCAGCTCCATAGAACCTTTCTCTAACTCCTTCATTGGGGACCGTGTACTCAGTTCAATGAATGGCTGTGAGCCTCTACATCTGTATTAGTCAGGTATTGTCAGAGTCTCTTAGGAGATAGCTATATGCTTGTCCTTCCTTCAGTCTCTGCTCCATATTTAATCTCTGCCACTCCTTCTGTGGGTGTTTGATTCCCCTTTTTAAGAAGGAATGAAATGTCCACCTTTTAGTCTTCCTTCTTCTAAAGTTTCTTGTGGTTTGTGGGTCGTTCTTCCTGTATTCCAAACTTCTGGGCTAATAACCACTTATCAAAGCTACTCAGCTATTAAAAACAATGAATTTATAAAATTCTTAGGGAAATGGATGGATCTGGAGAGTATCATCCTGAGTGAGGTAACCCAATCACAAAAGATCATCGTACTTCTTAAAGCTCCACACACCATGTGAAAATGGGGAGTTGGGGGAACAAGAGCAGGAGGAGAGGAACTATGATCAGGGTGAAAAGTGAATAAATAAATTAATTAATGAAAAAATCCCACTCTTTGTTATTTTCTAAAACTCACTTATTCTTGATCCTAGAATACCTAGATATTCCAAGAAATGTAGAGCTTTGCCTCCATACCATGATTTTCACAATACTTAATGAACATAAGTGCCTCCTACAGAAACTGTATTTCAGGAAACTATAGAGGTCTGATATAGAGGTCTGATATAAAGGTCTGTTGCACTTTTAGATTAAGAGGTTTCCTTTATATTATAAAGTGAATATCTTAGGGGGTGGGATGCCAGTGATAGGTAGCTTCAAGCGTTTGTGCATTTGTTGTTCATTTATTTCAGATAATCTGCAATTATTCTACTCATTCAGTGAATGTATATGATTGAGAGGAAAGTTTCTGCCTTAACGAAGCCTAGCTTGTAGCAGAGGGAGTTTACCAACAAATAAGCAACTCTTCATTAAAAATAAAACTATATCAGTAATGTCATATGTTGACATGCAATTCTAAAAATCAATGTAAACTCAAGTGTAACACAGTATGGCTATTTTAAGGGGATATTTGAGCACAGACTGGAATGAAGTTAGTCAGAGGAAAAATCCAGTTATATGGAGCATAAATTTCAATGCAGAAGTGAAATTCCCCAAGGTTGAGACAAGTTTTCTGTACTGAGGAATAACTCCTTGAAATGATGTCTGGCTATGAATGAGAGCTCAGCCACAGCAGAATTAGAGAGAGGGAGGTTGGGAGCAGGGGAATGCTGCCTGAGCCTTGAGCCCTGAGCCCTGAGCCCTGAGCCTTGATCCTTGAGCTGTAGTGGAAGCTTCTGGGAGGATCCTCTGAACAACCATTTAAGTCAGATCAACATCTACAGCAGTAGTTGGGCTGAGTCAAGGCTCTCTTTCAACCTGTCCCAGTTAAAGCTCTCCAGTGACTCTGTGTCAGTGAATTCTCAGAGATTAATGCCATGTGAGTTATTTCAGGATCATTACAGCTCAGATCACATAGGTCTCATAGAGAGTATGAAGCAGAACTTACTTTTGTACGAAGAGCTGCCTCTCCTGTTTAAAATGATAACCTCAAGTCGAGGCCGCTCTCAGGCTCAGGTCTCAGGCTTATTACACAGCTTGGAAAGCCTTCCCTATGATGATGTTTTCAGCTTTATCTCTTGCTTCCTGCTCCTACCACTCATCTTCCTTTTCACTGATGGGTTCCAGGTAGAAAGTTTTGTTTAATACCGAAATGCCTTCTTATCCCTTGGCCTTCATACTGTCAGCAACTTTTCCTAGAGCAGACTTCTCTGTATTCATTGTTTTCCTGTTCCCAGCTTGGCTCTTTGTTCCCTAGTGTGTGGCTTAGCTGCTTCCTACATAGTATCAAAGCACCCCACATCTCCCACGGCACAACCTTCACTCTTTCTTGGACTTTATCTCATTTAGTCTTGTCCATGGAGATGGAAAGAAAAAAATCATGACTGTATCCTCACTTTTATAATCCTAGTAAACAGTCTAATGTTTAAAACAAGAGTTCCCAGTGCATATTTAGTCTGATTGAAAGAGTTAATTCAACTACCCTGTATCAATCTATATAGAAACAGTATTTTTCTAAAATGTAGCAGACTCTGACAATTATTTAGGCTAAAAATACAATGAATAATTTTTCAGTAAACAGTTCAATGTCCTGACAATATTTCACTGTTAACTATATTAATTAACCTTTTTATAGTGAATGATACACTGCGAATTATTTTCACATTTTAATAAAATATGATAAATAACAAGAAGGACTAATGCTTTATTTTTAAAACTAGTTAAATATCTTCTTTGCAACTGAAATCACTACTCCACAAATAGGTTCCATAGTTTTTACAGTTGACTTAATGAAATGGCCAGGCCAGTGAGTCCAAAATTAGAGATCAAGTAGAAACATCAGACAGAAGTTAACAATAATCTTGACCTGAGTCACCTAGAAATGGTGGAGAAGCTGACCCTGGTGTCTTATTAAAGAATTTCTTCCGCAAATCTCAATTTTTATCTTCCAGTGATTAGATGAGGGCTACTCCATCATGAGAATGAATCTTTACTTAAAAAAATCAAGTGGTTATAACAGCTAATCACATCTGCAAGGTACCTTTATAGCAATGTCTACACAGTTTTTTATTAAATAACTGGAAAGTACAGCCTAGAAAAAGTATCACATGAGAATAATTGCCAATCTAAGTAATAGTTGGCAAGTGTCTACAAATAAATGAAATAAGTAATTGGTAAGGACCTAAAGTACCAGCCATCAGCCAGTGCCTTGTATCAATGTAGTAATGTAGACCCTGTAAATGGGAAGACAGCCAAGAACTGGTTACCTGGAAAGAAAGCTAGCCTCTAACGTAGGAACTAGGAAACACAAATGGCAAACACTAGGTAATGGAATACCCAGAGAATGTGAAATAGCATGACAGGATGCTTGCTATGAAGAGGATACATGTGAAATGATGAGTTTTAGAGTCAGAGATGCTGAATGTAACAACACACACTTGTAATCCTGACACCGTATCAGATGAACTGGGATTTCAAGGTTACTTGGATACACAGAAAATTTGAAGAAGAATATAAAATATGTGTTTAAGGTACTTCTAATAAAAATCTTCAACTTTAAAAACAAAACAAAACAAAACAAAACTCCTTTCCCCGATCTTTAAGAGAGCAAAGTGAGGCTGGAGCAACTGAGGTCCCAGGTAAGAGCAGAACCAATGACAAGCATGCTTACATCTAAGCTGTTATAATGGAGGATCTCCTTCACCTCCCCATTTCCATTTTTCCAAAAGTCCACAGCTGTCCTCAGTAAAGGCGAGGTATGGCCCTGACTCAATGATAGAAGTGGAAGGTGGAAATTTCTTTTGTTTCTTTATTGACATACATTTTATATTTTTTTAATTAGATATTTTATTTATTTACATTTCAAGTGTTACCCCCTTTCCCTCTGCATACCCCCTATTCCATCCTCCCTTATCCTGCTTCTATGAGCATGCTCCCCCATCCACCTACCCACTCCTGCCTCACTGCCCTAGCATTTCTCTACACTGGGGCATCAAGCCTTCATAGGACCGTGGGCCTTCCCTCCCATTGATGCCAGATGAGGCCCCTGCAGCTCCTTCAGTCCTTCCCCTAACTCCTCTATTGGAGTCCCTGTGCTCAATCTGATGGTTGGCTGCGAGCATCCACATCTATATTGGTCAGGGTCTGGCAGAGCCTATCAGGAGACAGCTGCATCAGCCTCCTGTCAGCAAGCACTTCTTGGCATCAGCAATAGTGTCTGGCTTTGGTGTCTGCATGTGGGATGGATCCCCAGGTGGGGCAGTCTCTGGATGGCATTTCCTTCTGTCTCTGATCCAGTTTAAAGATTCATGGTATCAAATTTGAGTTGATACCATGAATCCCATATGTCTCCCAGTCAGAAGCTTCCAGATCATTATTCAGTACTTACTGAGCAGGTGGGTAATTCCTGTAACATCATCATCATATGGATCCAGGTGGTAATCTAGGAGCTAACATTGTAACTGTAAGACTCATTTCAAGGATGAATACACTGGGGTCATTGAAGGGTTATTTGAGAGAACTAATTCCTTCAACTTGTGATCCAGGCTGGCCATATGGTCCAGACTCTCGGAGATAATTCTCCCAGGGGGGAATGCTACAGGGTCATTTCACACTATTCATGAGAACCACCTGGAGTCACTAAGTGTACCTGACTCATCACAATATTAAAGTTGGGAACAAAAAGAAACTCCAGAAAATCAGAGGAGATAAAGTGGCTTTGCTGTTGGACACAGGCATTTTACCAGTTGTTAAGATATGTATAAAAACAGAAAAGAAAAAGAAGGCATCCCCATCTTTCCACTCTGTACATCTTAAATAACTCTCCAAAAGAATATGCAACAAAACAAAGTAAAAGATAACCAGAAAGTCATGAGTACAAGTAAATTTTTATCATAATACTGTCAATGGCTACAGAAGGTTGTGAGTATTCTAAATATATAAAGATAGGAATGCAGAACTCTTGGAAAAGCAGAGCAAGAAACACTTTTCCTCAATTCAGTGAGGAGCACACTGGCTTTGTGTGAAAGACATATAGCAACATCGTTCTGGTTTGACTTTAGAAAGCATTAAGGAGGTCAGATGGAAGGAACTATGACCACCCTTTATAAACCGTGCATCTGTCACAATTTCCACCTATTGTTTGGCTTCATACGCCATATTTTAGAGTTGTAATTAGTGCTTGACATTTCATTCTCTGATAATTCAAGCATAATGTCAACATAGTGATTTTTCACTGTAACAAAAGTTTAAAGTTGTTATATTTCTTGTTATTAATATCTTTTATTGCTGTTATTATAACTCTCCAAATTATAGAAGACAAGTCTTGCAGTGATTCAGTGCCTTGCTATATATGTAAAATTATTAGGAACCTGATTGTCAGTGGCACAGTGGGACATCTGCTTCAAAAGTAAAAGGAGTTCTTGCAGCAATGGAGAAGGACCAATGCTGCCCAGACTCCTTGAGTAATGAGTACAGACTATTTTATGCATAGGGATGATACATAGACAAGATAGCCCTCCTGGGCATGTTTTAACATTATAGGGCTTTTACTTATAAATTATTGTTTCCAGTTCTGTTTTATTGGGATACATACAAATCACTTTACTAGCACCCCAATATATATATACTTACTTGTTCTTCTGACTCTTAATTCTGTTATGGATTATCATTGACTCTCCTAATCTTCCAATTACCCATTTCTTAACATGTGCAGTTAACTCAGTTCTCATTTTCTTTCATATAGTACCTGGCAATGGTGAGCATTGAATGGATAAATATGACTTTCTACTGTCCTTTGAATACTTTCTTGTGAATAAACCTGACAAAATCCATCAGTTTAGTGAACATAGATGATGATGTTATTAAATGTTTATGTCTTAGAAAATGTCACCTATAGTCATAGAGCCAGAAAATAAATAAGTCAGATGATTTTCAATCATAACTATTAGTATAAACCAAAGTTTATGTGGGTATGACCTAGAACTATATGTTGTTATAAAGAATAACTGCAGAAAGATGAAAGGGCTTTTTCTTTATTGGCTAATTTGGAAAGGCTTCTTTGAGAATGTGATATCTAAGGGACCTGAAATAGAGGCCCATCCTGAATAGTGAGGTTAGGGCAAGAAACATTCAGTGTGGAAACGACAGCAGAGAGTGGAATCCATCTTGAAAAGTGTGACAGAGAGGAAGGTACCCGGTGAGTCTATAGATGACAGTAACAGAGATAACTCTGCAAAATAAATTCAGGACTGTGGACAGAGCTAAAGTTATTTACTGAAAAAATGGAATGCTGTGTTAAATAGAACCACAGTATTTTATTTCATCTTGAAACTGTCATTTCTTTCTTTAAAGAAAATAGATCGGAATGAGGTGAGTAGAAAGCTTGGGGGGGGGGAAGCATGAATTAGAAAAATGTTTATCTTCATGTAAGAAAAATACGGTGATTCAAAAACAAAACAAAACAACACAAAAACAAATATCATTTGGAAGCCTTGGAAATATAGAATATTTAGCACCTATTTCCACTAATGGGAATTAAAGATGTGTTGGTCATGACGTGATGAGGAAAAAAAAGAAATCAAAGGTGACTCAATTTTTGACTCAAGAAAGGAAGGTGGCTTGAGATTTCCTGAGAGCAGGGAGATGTTTAGTTGTTGGCAGAATCACTATTTAGAGCTAAGTTTGAAATGTTTATTAGAACTCTGGATGAAGATGACAGTCAATTCATCTAAATTTAGGCAAAGGAAAGGGCTACTATATATGTTAGGAAATTATCAGAGTGGAGTTGGAAACAATGAGATGTGAGATTAAAAACAAACAAACAAACAAACAAACAAAAAAACCAGGGGAGAAAAGATAGGAGCAAGTCCCAGCATGATGACTCAAGCTTATCCACATATACAGATTTACTGAAAAAGGAAGCAAGAATGGAAACCAGGAAGAGAGAGTGAGGAAGGTAGAGGGAGGGCTGCATCAGAGATGCAAAGAAAGAAGCGCTAAGATGAATAATCATCTAACAGCTGTTAAAGAGTGTGGCAATGTAGGGACTAGCAGATTGGGCAAATTGAAGCCCACAGGTTGTGGTAGCAGGGAGGCTTCTGGGAGCTGGACAACCTGAAACAGTGTCACTACTATTCAGAGTGGGTCATACCCTTAGTCGATACTTCCACAATTCAACCAGCCTCTTGACATTTACCCTATTAGTAAAATGCAAAATTACAAGATAATTAGGAGATGATCCCTGCTATTGAAAATATAGTTTAGGTAACTCAGAATGGCCAGAAATATGTCATTCAGATGGGCAAGGGTTTTTTGTTCGTTTGTTTGTTTTGTTTTGTTTTGTTTTGTTTTTTATAATGTCATGGTTCAGTTTTGTTTCTATCATAAAAGGACTTAACATGCAACATCTCCCACACACGTTACTCAGTGAAGACTGGGACTAATGCTTGACTTACTCGCCCACCTTTTTAATGCTTTTCTGTGAAGAGCTTTTATTCATTCATCTTTTCATGGCTAATATACATTTTAAAAAAATCCTCTTGTGGATTGAAGTTAAATAGAAGAAGGCTGTTCACATAAAGCCTTTCTGTAACAAGTTATCTTCATTTGCTCTGGATCTTGTCCTAAATGACTTGGCAGTTTGGGGTCAATAACTGACTATGAATAGATAATGTGGTTAAATCCCCAAGTTCTCCAATAACACCAGAGAATTCAGTACAATAAATGAGACTTGCTTTGTGCAGTAATTAGAGAATTTGACAATGATTCCCTAAGATTTGACAATTTCTGGCATTTCTGTGATAAAAATAGCTATCATATCTTGAGAATATTTTAATAATTGAAAAAAATACAAGGTTAAAGCATAGATGTATCAACTATTTTGCCAGAAGTTCTTAACTATTTTCTCTATCACTTGAAGCTATAGAGATGTTCTTTTTCTTCCTTATCTTAGTGAAGGTAGAATACATTTTCAAAGCTGCTTACTTTTAATTGGAAGATGTTTTGCTAATTGTATTTAATGATACTGGGTAACACTCAAAATTTTTGACCAGATAGAATCAATTTACATAATGTTCTACCATGCATAGACCCTGGGTTTCATCACCCAGTACCACAAAACTTAAGTTTAATGGTATGCATCTTTAAACCTTGGACTTGGAACATGAAACTAAGGCCATTTTTAGATTCATAGTAAGTTTTAGACTACTCTGAAATACATGTGACTTTTGTCTCAAAGAATAATTTTTTTAAAGCAACCCATGGACTCATCAGAAATGCTTTTTAAGATGTTTTTATATATGACTCCTTATAAAAGTGGTATGCTTCTGACTTTAAGTTTTAAAGCTAAGCAAATGCAGACTTAGCTTCACAAAACACAACTTACTGCTTTTCTTTGGTTGCATTGATTTTTTTCTGTTTTTAAAGAAAATACTAGCTTTTGTAGGAAATCCAAGTTCTAAAAAGGAGCCTTTTGACATCCATCCTGTCCCTGTTAACTTCGAGGAGAGCATCCTTCCAGGACTTTGCATCCTTAGTGATGATAGTTTATATGGAGTGGAGATGTAGTGTGGTCTTTCCGTGGCTAAAACTCATCATTTTGTCAATTACTGTTGAGCACTTAAGTTCTTTTCTGTGACTTTTGGTGTTTAAGTTGCAGGGAACGTCCTTTACATTCACATCTCATTAGATTATCAACTCATCTGCCCTTTATATCAAAGTAGCTCTCTCTTAAATTATGGTTCAGCTGTTCTTGAAATTCAGATGATAGTGGTAGTAAATGTTTATGATATTAACATTGTCCCATAGGGTATCTTGGTTCTTACTCTCCTTGGTTTTCTTTCCTAAGGATGTGAGCATGGTCAGATGAGGTCATGAAACATTAGGATGAGTAAGATGGGACCTCGTGCTGTTAGACAAATGAATAGGAACTTAGTAATTCCATGTACATAAATTGCCACAAAATGCAAATAAATCTATAGAGACAGATGTCTTGTTTTGGTAGGAGCCAAGAGGGGGGTAAGGAGGATTATGGAGCTGGAAGACTTTTGGGGGTGACAAATATAGTAAGTGGTGCTAGAGGTTAATGATCTGTGCCCTGCACATCATCTGTCAATCATATCTTGATAAATGTGTTAAGACAAGCCAAGAAGAAACAGTAATTCTCACTGACTTTTCAAATAGAGGCTGAATTACCCATTACATTTTGTTTTCAGTATATAAGGTGTTTTCATCATAATTTTTTTTCTTTTTTTGTCTTCCTGACAGCTTGGTGAAATGTTAAGCAGAAATCTTATTCACATACACAGATGAGAAACTGAGGCTCAGGCAAATGAATGTCACCTAACATGAAAATCCGTCAAAAGTCAGGCTTAAAGGCAAGCAGGATGGCTCAGTGGGAACCAGAGCTGGGTGGTGAACATGACAGTTGGAGTCTGATCCCCCAAAACCCACATGAGGAAAGAGATAGAAGACTTCCGAACAGTTGTGTCCTGAGCTCCGTTCCTCCAACATAGTACCTACTTTCTCTAAATAAATGACTAAGTAAATGTAAAAAGGGCCTTTTAAAGCACTTGCTTTAACTTTTACACTGCACTGACCTTACATTCTGGGTAGTTTTCTACCTCACACTGTCACTAAATGAAGACATCTTTGGTCCGCTCATGATCTCTAATCCCAGCTATTAGGCAGTATGCGAATTTGGAGTTATCAGCCAGGTGTGGTGTCACATATTGATAATTCCAGCACTAAAGGAATTGGAGCAGGAGGATTGTGAGTTCAAGACCAGCTTAGTAGAGTTTGAGTTTAAAAGGGGAAAAGAAAATAACAACAACAACAAAAACCTACATAACTTTTAAAAAAAACTTAATCATTATCAAAGCATAGAAGATTTTTTATCTATAATAAAATCAGGGCTTTACAGAATATGTACCTTTCACTTACATTCACAGCATCCATATTAGCTAAAATACCAAAAGATGGGAGCAGCCCAATTGTTGAGTGTAACAACCATGGGTGAACAGCTGAAATGTGACATTTGCACAGACTGGAATAAAATCTAGCCTTGAAGACAATGATTCTGCCAAGCACTGGCACACGAGGAGACCTAAATGACATTAGACTAAGTAAGATAAGCCAGTCACAAAAAGATAAATAAATTATTTTGCTTTTCCATGAGATGTTTAAAAGATTCCATAATATTAGGGACAGAAAGTA
>JADRCD010190784.1:0-28176 GCA_019843815.1 Montemys delectorum | reverse complement strand
TTCTTCTTCTTCTTCTTCTTCTTCTTCTTCTTCTTCTTCTTCTTCTTCTTCTTCTTCTTTTTATGTGTATAAGGTCACATGGGTGCAAGTATACCTTGAGGACTGGGAAGTGAGGGTAATTGGGATATATTACATGAAATCCTAAATCATTGTGCATGGGAGGAATGGTAGGGAAAGTGAGTCTGGTAGGAGTTGTGGGAGAAGGAGCATATATGATATTATCAAAACTTATCATATAAAATTTTCAAAAAATAAAATAGTCATTACAGCAAGTCATTTCTCTGAATGTGCATTGTGAGTCTTTAGTTCAGGAATTATTCCCTAATATGTAATTGAAGGTACTGTGTTTGCTTTCATAGGATATCATACTACTCTAGTGCCACTGCATTCCATTTGATTATTGACAATAAGCTTGTGACTGACAGTGTGTAGGTTTCATGGAAGTGTTCTGTGGAAAGTCTTTTGGTACGAAAAGTCTTTACCCTTTCTTTAAGGTAAACATTCCCATGAACAAAAAGCAACTTGGAACTTGTACATAAGGAAGAAAGCATTTCCCTGGTTTGTTTGTTCTATGGTATAGTCAGCCAGTCAGCTTTGCATTATCTTTAATTGAGGGTCACTTCTTCATTTTTAACAGTGATACACAGTATGATACATTCTTCCCCAGCTTAACAGATTCCAGTCTTAGTGACTGGTTCATCAACAAACAAAAATGTGCAGGGATTCAAATAACAGAAAAAGCACTGGGAAGAAATAATGACTAAGTATACTTTCAAGGATGGTTTGATTTAATATAAATCAATCAACAAAATGATTTTGTAACAACCTTGCAGAACTAACTCAAGCAAAACCTTATTTTGTCAATCATGGAAACTGTGAGTAACAAGACATTAATAGTATTCTTTTTATTTTTCCTCAGCTCCTCTTCCTAGAATGGAGAAAAGATATATAAAGAAATTTAGAAATGTTGAATGATACTTCATATTTTATATTTTGTTTATAATTATGAACCAGTGCATATGTAATGTCCTCATCAATCCATTTACAAAAGGAAGTTGTATCGGCTAGAGAGATTGCTTAGTTTTACCAAAGCTTGCCATGGAAGCATGAGGACCTGACTTCCATCCCCAGCACTGGTAAAAATAATATAAAGAGGTGTCACTTGCTTATGTTCTCAATCCTAAGAATGCAAAGATAGGTAGATCACTGAGGCTCTCTTTCCAGCCAGTCCAGCTAACTGAATGAGTGAGTCCAGGACCCAATGAGCAATCTGATCAGAAAACAAAAGTGGACAACTCTTGAGGAGTGACTGTTGAGGTTGACCTCTGGACTCCACGCACACATACTCACATTCACATACCCAACTTATGGGTGTTTTTCTAGAAATATTATGTTTAAAAATATCAAAAAGAAAATGTAATAACTTAATATGGTTCTTAAATTTGTACCATTCATGCCTTATTGTTAACGATATCATAAAATAAATCTTTTTGCTAATCAGACACATGAGGTCAAATATAATTTCAGGAATGCCAATGAAATCTGTCTATGTTTGTCTGGCTTTTAATTTATTTTCTTTAAGCACTACATACATTTCTTTATAAGCTCCTGAAGAATATAAGAAGCATATATAATATCACTAGTATCTATATAAATACAAATATCTCATAAGTTGATACAAATATAATCCTTGCATGGTAGTGCTATGTTTGTAACTTTATCTTTATAGTACTTCATTACAAACCAATCTCAAATTAGATTACCTTAATAATAGACATTTATATACTCTGTAGATTAGAGGGTCTGTGATTTAATTCAGGCAAGACTGAGTTCTTATCTAGGCACAGCCCCATCACTTGTTCAGGAATAAGGCAATGTGTTGACTTAACTGACCTTGGCCACACAGTAGGAAACTGAGTTCTGCTTCTTCTTCCAGACACTTCTACTCTAGCTTTGTCCTGACCCCTTTAAAGTGTTAGAGGATAAAGACCCAATGTGAGAGATATCTCTGATGTCTATCCATGCAACAGTATCACTTCACTCTTGTGTAATATTGGCCAAAGTTGGGTGTGCAAGGCCAAATTCTAGGACAGGAAGATGTCCTTATAGAGTACCTGGAAATCATCTGGCAAATGGTAGGTACTGAAGTGGAGGAAATGTCCAACTGAAGTCTGTCCACCTCAGTTACTAAAGAAAAGTATAGATAGATAGATAGATAGATAGATAGATAGATAGATAGATAGATAGATGTGTGTGTGTGTGATTTTACAGTAATAAAATCATACAATAAAGACCAGAATTGAAAAACATATTAGTCTAAAACTTGTGTTTAAATTACAGGAATTTAAACAATTCTCTATGTACAATTATATTAAATGAAAATTACAGTTGACTTAGATCCTATTCACCATCACCACCTGTTGAGAGACATTTTGGTGTGCTGACTTCATCCTCACACACCCATTTTCCCCTGGCAAGAAAAGCACAGCCTATAGTAGTTATTCTCCCCCTTTCATTCTGTGATCAATTTCCATGTTTTAAACAGTATTGGTTATTGAACTAGGTTGTCATTTATACCAAGTAAGAACCACTAAGCTATAACTCCTCAAGGCTACTTTTAATGTAATTTCAAGTTTTATACTTTTGTATTTATGTAGTATGTGGTGTGTGTGTGTGTGTGTGTGTGTGTGTGTGTGTGTGTGTGTGTGTCTGTGTGTGTACATGCTCTATGATATACATATCAAGGTTAGAGGATAATGTGTGGTAGTCATTTCTGCCCTTTTACATGTGTTCTAGTAATAGAATTCAGGTCATTAGGTTTGGGACAATAACATTTATCTACTAGACCATCTCACTTGCTCCCAATTTAATTTTTACTAATCCACACTCTTTAGTCTGCATAGAACTTTGTTGCTGACCTTCCTACTTGAAAGTGCTATTTTAAATGGAAACTGAAGGGTTATTTTAAAATACAGAATGACTAACCTTCATTCACCCCAACTCATCTGCTACATATATTCACATTTTGACCGTGCCTTATGTCTTTTTTAGGTAATAAGAAACATGAAGTAAGGTTCCATTTCATAAATTTCTACAAAATATATACTTTTCTTTTTAAAAGTTATTTGAATTAAATACTATATATGTTTCTATATATCCTTTTGTTCTTTTATGTATGCTAATTAACTCAATAATTTTAATAAAATTGTTTAATGGTATCATTTGTATGAATAAAGTTAACATATGTAGCTGTACATTAGAATTTGCACAATATCTATAGCTATTATACAAAAATAAGCATTTTCCTGATTTTGCTACTCTTTTTTGAATAACACTCCCTGCAAACATTTTTTTCTTTTAAATTAAGATGAAACTATGTGTGTGTTTTTGTTCTTTTTTGTTTTTTTTTTTTTTTTGTGATTGGGTTACCTCATTCAGGATAATATTTTATAGTTCCATTCATTTGCCTAAGAACTTCATGAATTCATCGTTTTTAATACCTGAGTATTATTCCGTTGTGTAAATGTACCACATTTTTAATATACATTCCTCTGCTGAAGGATATCTGGGTTCTTTCCAGCTTCTGGCTATTATAAATAAGGCTGCTGTTAACATAGTAGAGCATGTGTCATTGTTTTATGTTGGAGAATCTTTTGGGTATATGACCAGGAGTGGGTCCTCAGATAATACTATGTATAATTTTTTGAGGAATCACCAGAATGATTTCCAAAGTGATTGTACCAGCTGGCAATCCCACCAACAGTGGAGGAGCGTTCCTCTTTCTCCACATCCTCAACAGCATAAAGAATTACCGTTAACATGGTATGCACTCACTGATAAGTGGATATTAGCCCAAAACCTTGGAATGCCCAAGATACAATTTACAGACCACATGAAGCTCAAGAAGGAAGACCAAAGGGTCGGTGCTTTACTCCTTCTTAGACAGGGGAACAAAATACTCATGGGAGTAAATATGGAGACAAAGTGTAGAGCAGAGACTGAAAGAAAGGCCATCCAGAGACTGTTCCACCTGGGGATTCATCCCATATCCAGTCACCAAAACCCAACACTATTGTGGATAGCAAGAAATGCTTGCTGAAAGGAGCCTGATACAGCTGTCTCCTGAGAGGCTCTGCCAGAGCCTGACAAATACAGAGGCAGATGCTCACAGTCAACCATTGGGCTGAGCACAGTGTCCCCAATGGAGGAGTTAGAGATAGTACTGAAGGAGCTTAATGGGTTTGCAACCGCATAGGAAGAACAACAATATCAACCAACTAGACCTCCCATATCTCCCAGAGACTAAGCCACCAACCAAGGAGTACACATGGCTCCAGTTGCATATGTAGCAGAGGATAGTCTTGTCAGGCATCAATGGGAGGAGAGGTTCTTGGTCCTATGAAGGCTTGACAGATGCCCCAGTGTAGGGGAACTGGCAGGAGGGTGGGAAGGCGGGAGTGGATGGATGGGTGGAAGAACGCCATCATAGAAGCTACCAAGTGAAACTTCCAGTTCCAGGAATGAGTTACATCTTGTTATGTGGCCAAAGGGATCTCATAGATTCCCCAAACATCACAAGCTATTATCATTGCTATTGGTTACTCTCCATAACCAGACGGTAAGGCTCTGTTATTGAAAACATGACTTTATTATGTCATCAAACAGGAAGAAATCCAGCTGAAGCCCAACGAGAAGCTTTACTCCTACTGATGAGCATCCATGTTGAGGGAAGACACTTTCCACACTAATGGAGAAGAAATGTAATCATCAATGTAACCTAATTATAAGCTCTGTAACTACACACTACATTGACCTACTGAAAGAGACACTAATGTAATAGTGGCACCAATATCATGGAAGTAGACAACTACTTTTTTTTTTTTTTTTTTTTTTTTTTTTTTTTTTTTTTGGTTTAAGGCTCACCCCATGAAGAACCCATACACGAAAGAGATAATTTGGACATAACTTAAGACTAGATAAGTAATGGGTCCTAAGGAAAAATCCTACTATTCATTATTCTGCTAAAGGAACGTAGCAATAAAATGACGTCTAATGATATGTTGCTGCATCCTTAGATAAGAACACTATTCAACCCTTACCAGAGAGGCTTCTTCTTGCAGTATACAGTAACTACACAGAGACACACCACTAAATACTGCTCAAAGAATGAGAAATTTTGAGGTTTTCAGTTTTAAATGAATATCATTATCAAGCTCCTCCCACCCAACACTCAGGGATCTATGAAAAAGAGGAGACAGAAAGATTGTGAGAGACAAAGGTGTGGGTGAGTCCAAGGAAAGAGTATCTTCCAGACACAACAGGACTGTGAAACATGTAAGCTCGTAATATGCATGCTCATAACAGAGACTGTAACAGAATACACAAGACCTGCACGGATGGGTTCAAGCCAGACAATTTTCCATCCAACACAAAGAAGGAAAAGTAGACACAAAACCCTACTCCTAACTGAGAGGTCATCTGCAATTCATATCTTCTAGAAAAGTAATAAATCAGTTTTCCCCAGCCAAGTGTGGCTGATATACCTAGCCATACTCCAGGGTAGACTTCATGCCTAGGAATAGTTGGTCAAAATAAAATAGACTCTGTGTGTGTGTGTGTGTGTGTGTGTGTGTGTGTGTGTGTGTGTGTTTTGTTCTTTTTCTATTTTACTTTACTTTAATGTGTTTATTTTGATTTTGGAGATTTTTTATTTGTTTTTCTTTCCTTTGAGAGAGACAGAGAGGAAAAACATGAAGTTGCTTGAGTAAGGAAGTGGGGAATATTTGGTATAAGTTAAGGGAGGAGAAAGAATATGATCAAACTTTATTGTGTGCACCATGTGGTGCATACTGGCAGACATAAAACACCCAGGGGTCTGCCAGTTGCCATGAAGGTAAGCAGTGGGCACCACTCGTATGCCCACAAGTATGTGGTGGAGAGAGGAGGAAGAAAGATCTAGAACAGTTGGTGTACAAGGAAGAGAGGGAAAACTGGAGAGGCAAGGGTGCTAAGGAACAGCCTGGTGAGAGTATCCTGCGCTGTCACCTGAGGGCAGGGTGATGTCTGAGGGCTGTGTAGAGCTGGCCCTGGCCTCATCACCTGCAGCACTCTGGAGAGATAACCCTACCCCTTGCCAGCTGTGGCACTCACATGACCTGAATCCAACTGGCAGGATGACCAACTCAGCTATCACCTACGCATAGATTGAGAGCTTTGAGTTGACCCAGATCAACATCTATCCCATCTATGAATTTCAGGAGTCCATGAAGGGGCCAGTCCTGTCAATCCAAAGCTGCAGGATCTCCATGACACAGGACAACAAGAGACATCTTGGTAATAATCCAGTATTGATAGTGTAGCAGAAGCCAGAGGCCTCTAACCAGACTAATAACTCCCTGCAATAAACATTTGAAGTAGAGTTGCTTGGGCAACTGTGTGACATACTAGAGCTTCCATGGTGAGATTTTTTTTTAAGTAACCTTTTATTTTTATTTTTGGTTTTTCTTTTGAATGGGAGTTTTAAGAGAGGAGGACGGCGGGTATTGAGGCATGGGGAGATGAATAGGTTTTAGGTGCATGATGTTAAATTCACAAAGAACCAATAAAAAGTTAAAAAAAATACTGTGTGAAAAATTTTAATAAATATTTTCAAAAATGTGCAAGTAGTGAAATTAAAAAGTAAATAATAATTATTTTATGTATGAAATTATAATAGATTTTAGAATGATATACTGAAATGTCAGTGTCATTTTGATGTTGGAAATGCATTCATATTTCCTATATCTTCTCTCATTGGATACATATATCAAAATAGGTGAAAAGTGCATTAGAGTCACCAGGAATTATAAAGCCAGCAGTCCCAGCAGTGCAGTTGTCACACATAGAACATTAGCTATCCTTCTCAAATACAACTCCAGCTGTAAAGCCAAGAGTCTATTTAATGTCTGTTCCTTCCCTTGTAAGATGACAAGCATCCTCATGTTTCTACCTATTTAAAATGTTCTTCCAGGTGAGGGAGCAGGGAACTTTGTCATTTCATATGTAAAATGCCATGCATGCTCTTGAGTAAATTATAAAAATCTGCACTACAACTGAACCACTAAATTATATGGTTGCAATCTCTACCAAACACTCACAATACATGCAGTAGTCTGGGTGAGTGATTCAAAGAAGTCACTGCAGCTTCCTTTGTAGCTCCGTTGTGGGGCAGAGAGATGTGCACAGACAGCCTGGTCCCCAGTGGAGCACAAACCTTGAGACCCGGGGACCCTAAGGAATGGCAGGTGTTCACCCATCCCTCCTGGGACCCTGGCTCCTGTCACAACTACAGCCTCCCACCCTCACCCCCACCCTCCCACCCCCGCGGAGAGGTGTGTGGCCATCAGTCACATAGGCATTGCCCCAAATTCCTAGTATTCTTTCTGGACTCCACCCCCACAGTTACCTGGCAACAGCTAGGTATGCTCTTCCACACATTTACCTGGCAATGTCCAGGTAGCCCCAACTCACTATAAAAAGTTGCTTGTCCCCTCCTCACTCCCTTGCTCCCTCTCTTACTCTCTTGCTCCTACTCTCTCACCTTGCCTAGGACTCTAGTTTGGCAGTAACCAGCCAGAGCTCTCCCCCTGCCCTTTTCCCTTAAGGCCCCCAGCCTGCCCACATGCTCCCACCCATTCTCAGTTCTTCAGAGACATCCAGCGGTGTCTGTGGTGTCTAAGATTCAGAGCCCAACTCGGACAGTTCTGCAGGGACCCCAGACTTAGCCTTTTCCCACCCCTGGAGAGGGATCTTGTGGCTTCTCAGAGCCTGACACCCACCAGAGGTTTTGTAGGGGTGCACACAGTCAAACTCCCTGATTCCACTGCTACCAGAGGCCCTAGCCTGACAACCACAACAAACAACAAATGAGAGACCCTGACTCAAACAAAAGAGAAGTCCACAAACAAAAGAAAAGTATGCAGGATAAATAGAAAAAAAATACATAGTTGCTTATCATTTTCTGTAACCATGGGGTCAAGTGACTGGGAAATTCTCTATGAAGATGTAAGACCCTTCTCCATCCTATGAATCTGGATTACTCTGGTCTGTCTTAGAATGTTAGAACTGGTGTACTTGACAGCATGCAATCCCAACAATCAGAATGAAGCCCTCATGTGCCTGCCCTTGGATGGTGAGGAAGGCCTGAGTTCCTCTAGGTGTCTCCGATACAGCCAACTTGATCTCTAGCCGGACACTGGGGAAAGTTCTAGTGAGAACTTGGTGAGAACATTATCTCCTGTTTCCACACTCTCAAAATTGACATTTTGTGATAGTCTGACACCAGGTATTTGTGCAAATTTGTTTTAAGAAGATCATTAAAGAGATGGGTTACTGATGTAATGGATTAATATTAGTGAATCTATGTTCTGACTTTGCAGAATTAATGACATTTTGTACAAATGAGAGCTTCATATTCCTTTGAACAGCCAAGTCTTGAAGCTCAGATCTTAATTAAAAATCATTTTGTGTTATTAGAAATCATAGCATCTTAGGTGTAAAAGTACCTAAGCGTCTGTTCATAAAAGAAATCACCTTTCATACACATGCTTTTATCTCTCTCCAACAAGAATATTATGAGATGTATCTTTATATAAATGGCCATATTCTAAAAGTGATTTTTTTTACAATGACCTTCTAGAAAAGAAGCACCAAAAACATCAAGAGGTTGTCGATGATTCAGCCATATCCAAGTCCTGAAGAGTCTTGTGTGTTAAAAAACATTGATGTACTAAGGTAATGGAAACCCCATTTGAAACCTCACACTGTATTAGTCCCTATAATAATTAACTTCATCATTAAAATGGGAGTCTTAATATACCATGTCTTTTATTTTCTGTGCACTACACATTTACTTGTTACATGAGCATTTTATAAACTATAAAGTGCCACGTTAACACAACATATAACAATTGTACATCACTGTGAAGCCTTCAAAGATCTACTGCCTTGTGCTTCCCTCTCTCATTTGTTCCCACTATTTGGTGAAGTGAACTTATCTCACTTAATGTGTTTGTGTTACAACTACCCACAGCTCTTTTTCATTCCCTTAGATGCTTAGACTTCCGATGATGAACAAAGAGTTCCAGTGACAGGCACATTCAGGGTGGCAGACATAGGAAGCCATTTCCAGGCATCATGCCCAGCTTCAGCAAGAAGCCATAAGATCTCAGTATGGAGGAAAAACACTGCAGCCATGGCTAGTGGGATAAAGTACTTCCAGGTAGCAATCATCTATAAGAAAATTCCCGATGGCTTTTAATCTGAGAACTATTTTCATCTGATGTTTTATTTAGAGTTTATAAAGTAGCAAGTAGCTTAGGCCAATAATTTCTAGCCTCTGGTCCCTTATCCAATCCACTAGATCCTTGAAGTTTGGGCTAGCATCCTATTTCTATGTGCATTACCTGAAAATACAAGCTAACCATTCAAGCTTACCTTTTTGTTCCACTGGCTTTTGAGTTGTTTTGTTCAAAATACAAGATACACTCGTCCAAAGGTGCAATGTCATTTTATGAGCACACTCATCCCAGTGACCTAGATGCCTTCTCTGATGAGACAAATCTATAAATTACATAGCTCTAAATTTATAGAATCATTAATCCTGAAGGTTCCAGTCTCCTTCATGCAGCAAGATGACACAGCTGACCCAGGATTAGAGCACGTGCTCTCATTTCTCAGGTGGGTAACTCCTCTGTTCTGCCTAAATCACCAGGGTAGTGCCCCAAACAAAGTCACTAAGGTTGACAGGTCTACCCAGATGGTTGAGCCAGTTTAGTTTTCTACTTTTTCACCATGATGACAAGAAGAAGCACACTTTACTTGGATATATAGAAAACACATACATTTCAAAGTGATACTTACCTCAGTCATAGTTTGTGTGTATTCACATGTGTGTATATACATCTGCACACACTAAAGGTCAACCTGGGGGGTCTTTCTCTCTCTATTACTGTTAAGGTTAATTTTTTAGATAAGCTCTCTAATTGAGCATGCTCACCAGTTGCCTAGATTGCTTTGTCTGGGATCCTGCTGTCTCTTCCTCCCAGTGCTGGGATTACAATGCTTTCCACCACATCCAGCTTTTTTGGGGGGTCCTAGGGATCTGAATCCAGGTCCTTACATTTACACTGAAAACACATTGCCCACTAAGTCATCTCATCAGCCCCAACTGTAATATATTTTACGTAGGTTTTGTCTCATTCTAAAATTTTCGTGAACACACACACACAAAAATAATACCTCAGATAATAAGCCCATGTACTGGCTAGTTTTGTATGTCGACTTGAAACAGCTGGAGTTATCACAGAGAAAGGAGCCTTCCTTGAGGAGATGCCGCCATGAGATCCAGCTGTAAGGCATTTTCTCAATTAGTGATTAAGGGCAGAAGGCTCAGCCTATTATGGGTGGCTCTATCTCTAGGCTGGTAGTGCTGGATTATATAAGAAAGCAAGCTGAGCAAGCCAGGGGAAGCAGTCCAGGAAGCAGCACCCCTCCATGGCCTCTGCATTGGCTCCTGCCTCCAAGTTCCTTCCCTGTGTGAGTTCCTGTCCTGACTTCTTTTGGTGATGAACAGCAAGGTGGAAGTGTAAGCTGAATAAACCCTTTCCTCCCCAACTTGCTTCTTAGTCATGATGTTTTGTACAGGAATACAAACCTTGACTAAGAAAGCATGTTATATTTTAAATGTGAAGAAACCATTTTAATTTGTGTTGTGGTTAGATAAAACTTTCGTTTATTTATTTACTTGTTTATTTACATGTAGGTGTGTGGAAGAGAGTTTGCATGTGGACATGTATGGGGCAGAGGGGTGGTGTGCAGCAAAGGTTGACCAAGCAAGGATGTCAGATGTCTTGCTCTATGGTTGTTTGAATGACAGTGGTTCTAAGGCTCATGTACTGGAATGCTTAGTCCTCACTTGATGGAATTGCTTGGGAAGGATTAGGAAATACAGCCTTGGTGGATGAACTATGTCCCTGGGGGGTAGGCTTTGAGGTTTTAAGAAACCACACAAGCCCAGTCCTAGACCCCCTCCCTCTGTCTCCTGCTTGTAGGTCAAGATTGTAAGCTCTCAGCTCCTGCTCTAGAGCCATGCCTTCCTGTTGGCTGCAAGACCCCAAATCATAATGGTCATAGACTATAACCCTCTGGAACTCTGAGCCCCAAATTCTTTTAGAAATATCATGGACATAGTGCTTTGTCACAGCAACAGAAAAATAAGTAAAAGATGCTTTATCAACCTCTGCCCTTTGGCTTGAATTGTGAGTCTCTTGCCAAGCTAGGGCTAAGAACCAGCAAGACTAACTATCCTTCAGTCTCTCTTCCTCATCAAACTAGGATTATAAGCATGAGTGGAACCTCATCTAGTTTTTTATATGGATGCTGGAGATTTGAATTCCAGTTTTTATGCTTGTACAGAAAGTGTTCCTACCTATGGATCCTTCATATCCTCTCTGTTGTTTAAAATCCAAATAGCCCTAGTTGAAAAATTAGTAGATAGTGATTAGAATTCCTTATCACTAAATTAACAGACAATTTTTTTTCTTCCCAGGTAGGATAAAACTGTTTCAAACATGTGATCTCTAGTTTAGTCAACTAAAAGAACAGCTACAGTGAAACGTGGCCATAAATGTAACTTCAGTTGCTTGTCAACATTTTGTTTTTACATTTTTACTTATTTGCAAGATGCTTCCATTTGTGCCAGGATTGAATGTGGTGGTCAAAGGACAATTTGTGAGGGGTCACTTTCACCAGGTGGATCCTTGGTGATTCAACTCAGGTCTTCAGGCTTAGTGGCAAGCACCTTTACTCTCTAGCCATCCTGTCAGTTTAGCCTTCACTATTTTAAACATCTTTTACTCTTTAGCAACCAATAGCAATTATTGTAGAAAATTCCTTTAGGAAAAGTATCAGCTTGGGACCCCAAAGACCAAGTTCTCAGAAAAAAAAAAAGTGATTTATTTTCCACAGAGGGTCTGACAACAGGGAATAAGAGACAAAGACAGGAAAGAGAGGACAAGGGAGAAGGGGAAGGGAATAAGGGGAAGGGGTTAGGGGTGTTTGTCCCAGAGATACAAAGGACTGCCTCTGGATAGAGAGGGAGACAGACATAGTATATAAAAAAATGGTGTTTTATAAAGGATGTATGGATGTGTGTAAGGATGAGGTGTTTAATTTTAATTGGGCATGTTAATTAGGTTACCCAAATGGGGTTATTGATTAGTAGGCTTCAATATTTTGATAGCTGGACCTTGTAAGTCAGCCTTAGGAGGAAGAAGTGGCCAAATAAGGAAACAGAACTTGGTGGCTGGCTTTAGAAATGTAATCTAATGGTTTTTAGCAAGGCAGTGGGAGTGGGAAGAAAGGCAAGGCCTGCCAGAGCCATGTTTACTACGCTCAAGCTGGCCAGAGTCCCATCAAATTCTATTTAAGTTTCTTTTTCAGAAGTATTTCTGTAACACAAAGTTGAGGTAGAAATGGAGCTTATGTATATACCATTTTAAAATTATAGGTCATTTTATTAAATGTATTTTCATAAAATGAGAATATTGTTTCCTTCTTTAAAACTTCTACATTAATCTCTTTTACCCCTTTTTAAACATAGATTATTTTGTCATACATTATTATCTGAATGCTGTTTCCCCTCCTTCTACTCCTCCTTACCTCTTCGCCTATCTACATCCACCCCCTTTCTCTCTCTCATTAGGAAAAAGCAGGCTTCTAAGAGATAACAACGAAGACAAGTATAAGTGGAAAGAAAGAGAAAAGTGGATAGTGCGTCATGAACTCAGCACATTCTCCATGCAAATTTCTCAGACACTGAAGCAAAGCTGTAGGTACAATTTGCTGGTTACCAATTAATGAAGCATGCACTTAGATACCTACAATCTGTATTTCCTTGGTAAGATGACTAAGCTGAAGAAGATGCTGACTGAAGCTTCTTGAGCAGACTGCAGAGCACTACGACAATAGGAAAATGCCAGGAAGTAGATTGGAATACAAAAAGGTGTCAGTATTTTCTTGGGGTGTTCCAAAAAGCAGATCTGATTTAATGCATAGAATGACCTTTTGAAGACAGCAGGTGCACTGGAGGAATGGTACAAAACCTAGATAGATAGCTAACCCTCCCCAACAACATTACAGAGTAATTATGAGAACTTTGAGACATTTTGATTTTGACTCCATTACATATTCTTAATTTAGAAGAAATTACTTCTAAGCTCATGACTTCTTTTTTTTTTTTTTTTTTTTTTTGAGAACAAACACACCATGTTTATTCCTCTGACGCCCTCATGATCCAGGGTCAGAGAAAGCAGAGTTTAGGAAGCCAAAGAGCAGCATTTATTCTGGACTCCAATAGAATTCCAATTTCCTTTCCATTCAGCATCCGTGGAATGAGGGCAAATCCTGTGCTGGCTGGGGCCCTGTGGTCCATGGCTCCTTGCTTATCTGTGCCTTCCTCAGTCTCCAGGCAGGCAGGCTGTGTCAGAGGTAGAGATGGCACCTTTGCAGGGTATCACCAGAGTTAGGTGGATGTATGGACCCAGGGGCAGAAGGAGCACGAGGTAAAAGACGCACATCCATCACTGCAGTGGGGTGCTACTTGCTACCCACCATGATCCTGAGGTACTGTAGGGCACGGTGAGCAGCATCGCCACGGGCTCACTGGTAGTTGCAGAACCATAACACACAGTGGCTGGCTGGGTGGACAGTTCCACTAGGCACTGGCAGAGCCCACTCAGGCTCAGTTCCTCAATATCCAGATAGCTGACATGGAAAGCCTGCTCCTCAGAGAGCTCACTGAGGACACTGCAGCAGGCAGATCCCAGAGCCCCCAGAGAGCCCACGGAGCAACTGGGAAGGGACAGGATCTTTTCTCCCACAGAATTCCGCAAGGAATCCCAGGTGCAGCCTGGCCCACGGTTCCTCAGTCCATCCAGACGGGAGCTCACACCAATGGAAAAATGATCGTCATCAGGCTCTGCCTCGTTACCATCCCGGGCGTCCAGAGGTACTGTGTGCACTCGAAGGAGCATCTTAGCTGCTGCATTACGCTTTGCCAGCTTTTTGGATGTGCCACTGCCAATCTCAATGAAATGCTCCACCCGGCAGGTCATGGTGAACTCTTTTCGGTGAGCAGGCCCAGACTCCTGGGTCACCATGTACTCTGGCAAACGCCAGCCTTTTTGCACCACCAGCTCCTGCAGAGCACCAACAGGGTTGCCCCCATGTTAAACATTTTTATCTGGAAAACAATAACAGTTTCAAAAGGTGTATGTAAATTTAAAAGCTATATTAAAAAAAAATACCCATAATTGTGGTAGAGAAGCCTTTCCCTTTATAAGTGTTTTTTGTTTGTTTGTTTGTTTTGGTTTTGGTTTTGGTTTTGTTTTTGTTTTTGTCTTTGTTTTTGTTTTGGGTTTTGGTTTTTGGTTTTTGGTTTTTTGAGATGGGGTTTCTCTGTGTAGCTCTGGCTGTCCTGGAACTCACTCTGTAGACCAGGCTGCCCTGGAATTCAGAAAACTGCCTGCCTCTGCCTCCCAAGTGCTGGGATTAAAGGCGTGCTCCACCACTGCCAGGCAAGTGGGTGGTTTACAAGTGGGTACTGTCACTACTAATTTTAAGACTCCATCCCTGGTTTTGTCTTCATTAGTTATAAATTATTGGCTTATTAGCTGGGAAGAAGCACAACTGTTCTTTTTTTGTTTGTTTGTTCCTAACCATAATTATTGTTATTCATATTTTATTCATCAAAATATGCCTTTTCCAAATGATACTGAATTTAAGCACAACTGTTCTATCAGCACCAGGGAAGCTGACACTGAAGGACTGTAAATTGGAGCCAACCCAGTCCACTGAGTTGTAAATGTCTATTTCAACTTTCATTTGTATGTAAAAACTTCAAGAATTAATTCACAAAAGGGGCAAAAAATAGTGTAGAGAAAATTATGAGATATAGATAGATGTTATATATGTATGTTTGTGTGTGTTTATGGATGAAAAGATAGAAGATAGATAAATAGATAGATAGATAAATAGATAGATAGATAGATAGATAGATAGATAGATAGATAGATAGACAGACAGACAGACAGACAATCAGGGTGTACTTGTGGAAGTTAGAGGATATTTACCAGGGTCAGTTTTCTCCTTCCATCAGTTTCTGGGAATTGAACTCAGCTTGTAAGCTTTGGTGTCCAGCTGAGTTTACACAATGAGCAACTTTACAGAACTGTATTTTATAATTCAAAGTGTTTATAAGCATTTAGAGCTAAAAGAGTTTTCTTTGCCAAGATAATGTCAAATACATCTGTACATTAGTCTGTCATTGTTAAAATTCTGTGATTACTAATTTAAGCCAGAATTTTACATGTTGCATAAATATCATTTCTTTTTAAAAATATTTTATTTATTTATGTATATACTTGTTATACTATTGAAGCACTATTTCAGTTTTAATAAATCCTAAACTAGTAAAAGTAATGAAATCCTTGCTTTTTAATTATTAAGGAGATTGGATTATTTAATATGAAACTATCTTTGTGAAAAAGAAAAATTGTAAGCACATTAAATAATATATGAACAAAAAAGAACTTAGAATGATGATTTATTTGATGTCTATTTAATAGACAATATATAATAGATATATTTATATATATATAATATACATATGTGCATATTACATTTATTACATATATGAGATGTATTACTTTCTTTAAAAATTTTAATTTTCTTAAAATATAAAAGTTTGGGGAAATTCCATACTTATACACCTCTTAGAAAATATAGTATCTCGTAAATGATTGAGAATATTCTCAGCAAGTTCTCATTTTTTTTTTCTGTTGGTATGGTCTTGGTGCCTCTATGTTAGCAGTTTATATGCTCTTTGCCTTGGATATCCCCTGTTCTAACCCTCTAAACCTGTCAAGAATAACTTAACCTACTTTATTGTTCCCATAAATTCATATGGAACTGGTAGCTAAATCCAATTTGTGTCAATCTGTCTTTCTTTGTAGTCTATTCTAAATCTCTCGGTGTGTTTCACAAAAGGAGAATCCTATTAACACCACATAACCAGGTCTGTATTTCACTCACTTATAGCCCCGCCAATGTCACAGTGCATAAAAGATCTTTTGTCTTACCAGAGATGTATTTCAGCAAGACTTTCCAAATATTCTACGTGAGGACATGTACATGTCTACAGTGTTTTACAGCTGGTTGTACACTCTATTGATTTGGTTTTAAGCATGTCATCTGCATACCAATTTACAACTACTGGTCAAGAAATTTCCAAATATCACTGAGTATAAAACGATTTCCTGTTATAAATACAGATATATTTGAACTTTATAATCAAATCTTGTGGGTGAGTTTCACAATAATAAACAGGAAATAAAAATAATTTGAACATATTAGGTAATTTATTGGCTAGATCTTATTGTGGTAGTTCAAATGAGAATGACTCTCGTAGTCGTATATTTGAATTTCTAGTCCCCAGTTAGCAAAATGGGAAAGATTAGAAGGATTAGGACCAGTGGCCTTATTAGAGTAGGTGCAACCGTGTTGGAGGAATTGTGTTGAAATGTGTGGCTGGGGATGGGCTTTGAGGTTTCAATAGTCCATGTTAGGTCTTTAGGTCTTGTCTCTCTCTGTCTGTCTCTGTCTCTGCCCTCTTTTCTCTCTCTCTCTCTCTCTCTCTCTCTCTCTCTCTCTCTCTCTCTCTGCAAGCTGCCTGGATCAGGATGTAAGCTCTTAAATCCACGTCTGCCTGCTTGCTGCCATATTCCTCCTGTCATGATGAAGTTGGGATACCCCTCTGAAACTGTAAACTAGCACCCAAGTAAATATTTTAGTTTAGGAGTCGCCTTGCTCATGGTGTCTCTTCACAAGCATACAGCAGTAACTAAGACATTTTTATAATAATCTCAAAGAAAAATGGTACTTGAGGTATTATTGTATAACTGTGGTTATCCATTAACGATACTAAATAGACATCAAATAAATAATCAAACATCCTAAGCTTGTTTTTGTTCAAATATTACTTAATGTGCTTGGAAGTTTTCTTTTACACAAAGATAGTTTTGTATTAAATAAACCAATTCCCTTAATCGTAAAAAAGCAAGGATTTTATTACTTTTACTAGTTTAGAATTTATTAAAATTAAAATAGTGATCTATTAATATAACTGATATGTACATTATTAGTATACAGAAAATGAATTTAATATTTTGTTAGCATAAGAACTATGTCATAAAGAAATGATTGTCAAAAAGTTAAGATTTCTAAGGAAATCTTTTTCTTTTGTCATTTATTTCTTGTTTCATTTATTTTAACATTAAATGTAATTTTAAATATTAAGTTTAACATAAGTACAAAAGCAGACTTCTACTCATCTTTGACTGTCTCAAATTATCTAAAGTAAAAGTTAATTCTTAATCTTAATCTTATATGTAGAATCTCGAGAAATAAATTATTTTGCATATTAAGTTTTTATTATTCAGTTTTATTTTACTTTTGGGACTATCCTATAATGTCATCTCTTCCATCCCTTTGCTGCCCTCCAAACCATCCCATAAACAAATTCATATCTTCTCTATTTCTCTCATTGTTATCGCATATATATACATATATACATATGTATATCATACATATATACATATGTGATATCCATAGGATGTTACTTGTATGCATGTTTTCCAGGCTGACAGCTTGGCACTGGACAACCAATTGCTGTGCTCTTCCATGGGGAAGACATTTGCCTCTTGAGCTACCAGCTTTCCTCAGTTTCCTGTCATTTTTCATATAGGGTTTATGTCGCTCAGTTCACATTTCAACAGTCATGATGGTGAAAATGTATGGCTTTGCTTTCTGTTATCACTAGAAGACATGCTCTCATAGCAAATGCCCTTATCCTCTGGCTGTTACAATCTTTCTGTCCAGTCTTCTACAATCTTCCATGAGCCTTAGGTGCAGGAGTGTTCTATAGATGTATCCAGTGGGATTTTGTTCCACAACTCTGCATTTTGATTGGTTGTGGTTTTCTATAACAGTCCCTACTGTTGCAAAGAGAGGTTTCCTTGATGAGGGGTGAGGACTACCCTTATCTGTGGGTATAAGAACAAATGTTTATTGGGTGTTGTTAAGAGATGGTGGTTGTGTGGTGATTAGTGATTTTAGATTCTTCTCTAATGACCATGGCTTCACTGACTCTAAGTACTTACTCAGGTTGCCACTACTGGGCATGGTTTCCTTCTTGTTGAGCAGCTCTTAAATACAATTAGAGGTAATCTTATTTTTCTGTTTGTAAAAAATTTCTTCACCAACTTAATGTATTGAAACACCTTTCATTCATTACCCCACAGAGGTCAGAAGTTCAACTAGGTGCTTATAGATCTTTATACATATTGAAACTTATAGGAATTTATTAAACATGTAGGTTCTTATACATATTGAAAGAGCTTCCATTCATTAACTCACAGAGATCAGAAGTCCTAACTAGGTCTTCTGAGAATCAGATAAGGACAAAATTAAGTTGCAAATCACATATTTTTAAGCTTAGCAAGATTTAGGGTATAACATTTTTTTTCAGATGATAGATTTGAGGATACTGTGGGCCTAGGGTTATGAACCATAAGCACATCTCTCTGCATTTGAAGGTCATCCATTTGTACATAGACCCCAGTACAGTTAGACTTTCCACAATGACCTCTCACTTCAAATCTTCTGCTTTCATCTCACACTAGATGGAGCAAAGTCAGCCTTAAAGATTTGAGAAGATACAGTAATCCTTTTTAAAAAAATGTAATATGACACAATCAGTGGAGAAATATGTCATTACATTTACAGATTCCATGCACAATTGGAGAGAGAGGAACTGTCAGGAACTGTAGATGGGTGTCAGTGACTCTTGAATTAAGTCTTACACAAATTACATTGGAAATTAAGATATACATGATTCATAACAATATATACAAATGCATAACCTAAGATTGTATATGATAACAATATATTATAATATATATTATAATGTATAATAGGTAAAACTCAATATTAACTTTCTCCCCCCTTTCTCTCTCTTTCTCTTTTTCTCTCTCTTTATATATGTGTGTGTGTTGTCCTAAGATTCAACTCAAGTGATTGAATTTTCAAACCTAGTCTCCTAGTTTGCAGAACCAAAGAGGAAAGACACACACAGAAGCTCAATGTGAGTTGAGAAAGCTAACTTTCAAATTCATTTTCTAAGCTAGACATATTTGGATCAATAATGTTATTTCAGTATGAATTTTCCATAAAGTTTTCAATCACTGAATTACCCTAAACACATTTTCAAAATCTAGTTGACACTTTGTACATGTGCACATTCACAGCAATCTGATAATTTAGTACATGTGAGTGACTAGATGAAAATAACTGCAATGTCCATTGTCTTATTTACTTGTCATGTCTCTAATAGTCCTTTCCACATATCCTAAGATGAATGGCAGTTGTCTTAGATGACTCTGTTCTTATTCTAGCTTTGTTTCTTCCGAGCTTCAGAATAATGTTGCTAGCATCACACTTTCTGGTCAAAATTACATTAATTAAATACTTTCACTCTAACTCTTATTTTACTTTTGTCATATTCCCTATATTCCAAAATAAGAATCATACTTATTTGCATTTCAGCACTGTAAATTAATGAATTAGTATCTATGCTTTTATTATATTTCTCCTCATTCATTTTTATGTTTAAAATGAGCAATTTTCTTTTAAGAGACAAAGTTTGAATATACATCCAAGGAAGGTCTTTCTCCAACTTAGTATATAAACCAAGCTAGCATTAAATTCATTATCTTTCCATCTCTGCCACCAAAGTTCTGAGGTCATAATCATCCATCACCACATATGTTTTGAAAACTCAGATTTAGAACTTTAACTACTCCAAGCCAAACTTAGAAGCAGATCCCTGTAGTCTCATCAGCTGAGGGCTGATGAAAGGTGTGAGCTCAAGATTGCTCTGTATGACATGCTGATATTCAGCCAAACCAATCAAAAAATTCAAAGAACAACAAAAACTATGAGTGTTTCCATGCCCAGAATTGTTCTGTGACTGTATTTCATATTTGTATACTAAACAGTGTATGTTTGATGATTTGGGAAGAAATACTAAACAGTGTATGTTTGATGATTTGGGAAGAAATTCTTATCAATGTGCAACTGTTTCCTCACATTTTGTTTAAAATAATATGTTGTGTCTATGATTTCATTATTCATACTTTGCTATATAATCACTATGCAGATTTCTGAATGGACAGAGCTTGTGAAGCACAAGAGTTATGTGATGGGGTCTTTGGCATTATTGTGACAGCCAGATCTAAGTCTGGAGTTACTCAAAACCTGGCATCCTAACTTCCAGTCTGTAAGCCAGGTTCTTGCAGGTCTCTGCATATATCTTTTGAAGTTTGTTTTTCTGCTTCTTAAAGGGTACTCTAAACCAGTAATGCTCAAAAAATGCACAAGGGCTCACCAACCATGAGGTATGTATCCACAGTGGGATCAGGATGGACACTGAGTTACCACTGAAAAGCTTTTTGTAGCAACCACCCACAGTAATTTTATATCTATTGGTGTCATACTAAAAATGTTGGTCCTAGATTTTTTTTATGTCTTTTTATTTTTCTATTATTTTATTTTTATTATGTTGTACAAAAGTATCGATCAGCAAAAGATTGGAAAGTAAAAAATAAGGGAAAAAGTAACAAACTTTCTTTTTCTTCATGAATACTGTGAGAGGCAATGGTCTGACTGTGACCCTTCTGAAGTTTATGTCTTCAATATGTCTTTGATTTTTACCTTCTGGTCCTGTGACAGGCTTTCTCTTGAATATATAGCTAAATTTGCAGCTTTGAACTAGAAAATCTTACCTATTTTTTCTGTTTGTTTGTGTATGCATGTGTGTGTACATGCGCATGCAGAAGGTAACAGGTAAGGATCTTATAAAACATCCCTTCTTATAGGTAATGTGTGCCTGACTTGTAGTGTGTGCGTATTAATTATTAATTTAAAATGTTTGATTCAAGAATTTTGCAAGAAATATGACAAAGAACTTTATACAGAGTGAAGGTAAGTAGACACGAGATGATGAGCTAAATGTCTTTCTATTATCCTAGAACTAAGATAGATGTCTTCTATTAACTGGGTCTGAATACATGAAGGATCATTTAATACATCATCTTTCTCTCTTTTTAAACTTTTTATTGATTCTCTATGAATTTCCCATGCCCACAACCTCACTCATCTCCCCATCCCTTTCCATTTACTCCCTCCTTTATAACTTCCCCCAAAAGAAAATTTAAAAATATGAATAAATAAAAATTAAAAACAAAACTAAACAACAACAACAACAACAAAATTTCATTGTGGAAGCTGTAATGTGTCATATAATATATGCTTTTGTCCATATGTTACAAGGACTCTTTTCAGATATCGTGTTGTTGTCTTGGGTCATAGAAACCTGCAGCTTTGGATCTGCAGGACTAGCTCTTTCCTGGGCTCTAAGAGTTCATAGATGGTATAGGTGTTAGGGTAGCCAAGCTCAAAGCTCTGGATCTAGGCCTGGGTGGTAGATGAATTGGTCAGCCTGCCAAATCTCCCATACCCATACTACCAAGGTAATCTTATTAGCCCTATCCTGGCTAGTTCACCCAGTGCTGCCACTTCCAAGAGGCAGGGGCAACTCTCCAGTCTCATGCTCTCATGCCTTAGGAAACACAGCTCCATTGTGTTTCCTAAGTGAGGTGTAGGCTGTTCTACTGAGTCCTGCAGCCAGTGATAGGAAAGGCCAGCTCTCTACCTAGGGTCCTAAGACATCAACCTCGCAACTGCTTACCTTCAACTTCTGATTTCTCTTAATACATATTAATTGTCTTAGTTAGGGTTTTTATTCCTGCACAAACATTATGACCATGAAGCAAGTTGGGGAGGAAAGGGTTTATTTGGCTTACTTCCACATTGCTGTTTATCACCAATGGAAGTCAGGACTGGAACTCAAGCAGATCAGGAAGCAGGAGCTGATGCAGAGGCCATGGAGAGATGTTCCTTGCTGGCATGCTTCCCCTGGCTTGTTCAGCCTACTCTCTTATAGAACCCAAGACTTCCAGCCCAGGGATGGCACTACTCCTTTGATCACTAATTGAGAAAAGGCCCCACAGCTGGATCTCATGGAGGCATTTCCCCAATTGAAGCTCACTTCTCTGTGATTACTCCAGCCTGTGTCAAGTTGACACACAAAACTAGCCAGTACATTAATGTTTCAAAATTGCTAATATATTTAGTAATCATATAATTATCTTTATTTCCAAATATAACATATACAAATCATTTTTTTCTATTTTTGTATAAATATTACAGATTTACTATACCATTACTTATTTTGTGTAAATACATAATAGCTATAATTTAATTTAGATAAGCCTTGCCCTATGTCTGTATGTCTGTTTATGCATGCTTTCATATTTTAATGAAATATGTGTCTATGTATTTATTACACCAAAATGCTTATTGTAGGAGTCTATTGATTTAATGATACATTAAATGTCATATATATTTAACAGTACAACTACAAATCAATGAAATATAATTCAATTGTCTTCACAAAACTTATTTCTCCATCGTTAAGACACTAACTGCAGACCAGTAAGACTGCTCAGTGGTTAAAAGCTCTTGTTGATAAGCCTAATATTTTCCTCCCAAAACCCATGTTATAGAGGGAGATAACTGACTCCACAGTTGTTCTTTGACTTCCATCTATAACCAAGCCATGGCACATGTGTACACACACACACACACACACACACACACACACACACGTGCGCGTGCGCGTGCGCGCGCGCTTTAAAAAGAGTGTTAACAATTCTAATTGCTAAGATAAATTGGAATATCTCACAACAAATAAATAATATACCAGTGAGATACTTCAGTTGAGCAAGGGATAGAGGCGGTCATGGTTTTCACTTCATAGACTTGTTCCTTTTATCCTCGAGCCTGTAAGCTCCAGCTGCAAGGTGCAAGCAAGGCCATACTCTAAAGCTGACCTTGGACAATCTTTATCTTTGCTTGCAAAGCAGAGCTGCAGCCCTGGTCAGTTCTTTTAAAGAATGACTGTTGAAAGTGGGAGCTCATCAGAACTTGGCATCCTGATTTCCATATCAATACCTCGGCTCTTTTTATGATAAGGAACTGCACATTAATGCTGGGGTCAGGGATCTGGACTCCCATAGAAACGTCCCCATAAGTCTTATTGACCTCAATCAATATTATGTAATATCAAAGTGTAAAAAACTTAGTTAATGGCTTTTTTGAAATGCTCCCAACTGAATTTGGGAAGATAAGGGGCAGGGAAGGATAGGCTGTATATAGGCAGTCAGAGAGAGTGAGGACTGAGAGCCAAAACATTTCTTTTATAATTCCAAACAGAAAGGAAAAACTCCCTGCTTTTTTGTCAAAAACTTATTCTCGATTCTGCATTTTAATTTTCTCATAATAATCACACTAATTGAAGAGGAGAATAAAGAAAACCATTGGAAAATGGTCATGAGATAGTTTCTCAAAAATACATATTATCATGCAACAAAAACAAGATTTAAGATTAAAGAAAATAGTCTCAAACACTAACTCTTTTAGATAGACTTTAATGAAGCAGTGAGAGTGATTAGTAATGCTCATACTACTATTTTTATGTAAATAGATGCTTCAGTGCTTCTAAAACAGTTGTGTTCTTCACTTTTTAAAGCTCTTTCTTATAGTCTTGTTATCTTGCTAATTCTTAGGAATAAGCCTCTGTTTGTACTAGAAAAACAACATCATCTATATTTCAATCTCTAGGTTAACCTGATATAGGAATTATAGAATGTGAGTAAAAATCAACATGTTCTTATAATTATTGTCTCACTATGTCATGATATTTATCATTCACTTAAGGCATATTTATAAAACTACAACTACAAAGAAATGATTGATTCTTGGTCTTACAAGTGGCAGCTAAATGAGCCAGATCTTTGGTGGAGCATGAGGTGTTTATTTAGCTTACAATTCCAGGTTCCAGTCATCATTGTAGGGGCAGTCAAGGCAATAGGAAACTGATGCAGCTAGTCATACCTACAGTCAAGGATTGAAAGAGAAGAAATGCGTGTATGCCTGTGCTCAGCTCGCACAGTCTAGTATTCAAACATAGAGAGTGATACCAACTACTTTCAGGATAGGTCTTCTCACATCAATTAACTAATATGAAATTTTATTGTACACATTCCAACTCCCCAAATAAAACCTTTGTAATGTAAAACTGAGTTCAAAAGACAGAAAAAAATAAATCCATGATATATCAGAAATATAGTTAGTATTGAAACCTAGATTTGTGTATTAGTATGAATGCCTCGCGAGGGTAAAGGAATAGCTGAATGGACAAGATAAATACTGACTGTGCAAATTCATAGAGCAGTATTGTCTGTGGAGAGAAAAAGAGTAGACTCCTGGGACCTAAGAAAGACCAATGCACCCCAGGGAACAATGAGCTTGTAAGACACAACTGAGCATTTGAGTTAGAAAACAAACAAGAATTTCAGCCCAAGATGGCATTACTTTAAAACTGTGGCAGGATATGCTTAGTAGTCAACTAGTAAGTGAGAGTGTAAAATAACCTCTGTACTAAGAGAGTTTTAAAGGAATATGTCTCTGCCTGGGCTTTCATTAGATTCCAAATTATAATAATCCCTTTGAGAAAAGCACAGTTTGTAGATTGGGCGTATGTAGAATATCCTATTTTAGTCTGAGATTTGACTTTGTGTTGATAAATTATGACCCTGGTTTTCCTTTCATGTAATCAAGTAACTGAGGAAGCACCTTGAACAGAAGATTGCTTTATTTGTGTTCATGTTTTCAAAGGTTTCAGTTTACAATTAATTGGACTAAATGCCAAATACTGCATGACTGGAGTTTACATTACTGTAACCCTGGAAAGTATTCTGATTACAAAAGTGTCACAGGTAATAGATATTCAGCATTTCACCACTTGGCAAAAAATGACTCCTCAAATTCATGCTTTAGCGAATCATATATAAAACCCCAAATGCAAAGTTCTTTATAGTATAAATGCAATTTAGAATTGCATTATCACCTATCTGTTATGTTTGGGATTTTTCCCTTTTTATGATTAGCCTTTCTTTCATTATTTTCAAATGCAATGAAAATCCTGTCTAAAACAAGTTTTGTTACATAGTTAATTTCTACTCCTAAAAATATTAAAATACAATGAATACCAGAAGACCCATAGTGAGTTCTGAATATACAATCAGAAATTAGTCTAACAAAGAAGACATGAAGGAACCTCGTCACCAGTGAGAGTGGGTGCTCTAAGGAGCATGGGTTTTCTAAGAAAAAGTCAAAAGAGTTAGGATAGAAGGTTAATCAAGGGCAATTTCAAAGACTAGCACAGATCTGTAAGATGTGTCAGGAAGACTAATGAATTATATCAAATTAAAGTCCAGAAAGAGCTGATGCTTGCAAGACATTGATAATGACCAAAGAGTGGTTTTGGAAAAAGAAACTAAAGCTTTTCCAACTACATTAAATTGTAAAAGGGCATTTCATCTCATCTACCAGGTACAATGTAAATGGGAACAAAAATGTTCATTTGCCTTTGCAGAATATGAACACTGTCCATCCTTCTCTCTAGCAATATTAATGCTTGTCCTTTCCTGCAGCATAGATGTCCTCATCCTTCTGAGTAGCTGAACTATATGCCTGTACCTTTAGCTCTGACTATTCTGTATATATTTGATACCTTATTTTTTTCCTTGTATACAAATATATTTAGTTGTAAAAAGAACAAAATTATGATGCTTACAGAACAAAATGGTGACTGGAGAGCATCACATTGATCTGGTGCAGAGAAATACCTCATTTTCTTTCATATGTAAAATCATGTCTGTCTTTATAACATGATGAACATATGACAGTAAAACTTTTGGGGGAGTGGAAAATATCCAATATGAAGGAATGAAAAGAGGGTAGGAGGGAACAGAATGGGAACATGGTCAAAATACATGATATACTTCTAGGGAAATGTCCTTATGCAGCCCAGTCCCATGTACAATGAACACATGCTAACAAAGAAAATGTCAAGTGTACTACATCCTTACTGATTAGTGAAGAAAGAGTTTGGCTGGACTATATCAAGTGACTTTATTACACTTCAATATTATTCAGCATCTTAATGGACATATGTCAATGCATATATGTAAATGTATGTAAAAGTAGATTTTCAAAGAAACACTAGAAGATAATGCCTTGTTCTAATTCTGCTTTAAACATGTCCATCAACACTAAATTATGAATGATTGGCTTCTTCAAATACAGGAGTTAAAACAAACTGTTAGGATATATGTTAAGAGCTATAGTATTTAATAGTTTAGAGAGACATATATGAGCCCACCTCTGTCATTTTATGAAATATAGTTAGATAAAGCACTGGTCTCCTCATTGATGATTATAAAAAACATAGTAACTCTGAAAATGCTGAAGATTGCTCTATGCCATTAAATATCAGTTATTTAGCTAATATTTCATTCTTTTTTATTTAATTTGTGTGCATGCATATTTTTCCCACCTCTACATCTGTGCACTGGGTGTATTCCTTGTACTCACAGGATCCAGAAGAAAGGTAGGTCTCCGGGAACTGGAGTTCCAGATGTTTGTGAACCACCATGTAGATGCTGGGAGTCAAACATGGTCTTCTAGAGGAGTACCCAATGTTCTTAGTCTCTGAGCCATCTCTCAAGCTCCTGAGATTTAAGTCTTAAATACACACGCATATTCATTCCTTAATATAAAAATTTGTTTCTATCTTTCATAAAGGGTTAAATTATATGTATGACAATTTTTAATGTTCTTTATAATCCAGATTCAGTCAATCCTTTGTGTGTATAACAATTTTATATACTTGTAAATCCAGAATTAAATGAAGATGACTCAGGTAAGCAGTTGTGATGAATGGAAGATATTTAAGAGTCATTATAACTCATTAAGAAAATTAGAGAAGAAACTATTTTATGTCTCAGACCTGTCAAGATGGTGATTATCAAAACAGATTTTAAAAAGTACCAAGAGAGCATAGAACAAGCTCCTTGTGAATTCCTGTGGTAAGGGGACAGGTAAGACTACTGCGGAAACCACCTATTGCCTGATGATGAAAACACACCTGTTCACTTGGGAATCAGCATTCACTGTACTGGCCCATAGGAGCCAGTAATCACACTCTTTATATTTGTCCAAAATGGTCTAGAAATACGTGTCTACTCTACAATCTAAGGGGAAGGTTTGTAGAAGCTTTATTGATAACACTCAAAATGGATGAATGATCACCAGAGGTTAAGTGGGAGAGGTTGAGGGTTGACTAGTGCAGCACACTGGGATTTATCTTGAAGTAATATATGGAAATGCTGCACTTTCTGCTTTATTCTTCTCTGAGCCTAAAACATCTTCTAACTAAATGAAAACTCCAACTAGAAGATAACAAAGGATAATTGTCTTCTTCATATTAAGTAGAATCTGGAGGTTCTGAGTGAGTTAATCAGACTTTTCACTGCTTTTAAGTCTGGAAATATATGAAAGGAGAAAGAGATGGTGTTGACTCTTCAATTCAGGATTTCAGTTCATTGTTGGGGAAGGACAGAATGCAACATCAAGCTCGTGACATGGTGGCAGGAAGCAGAGGCAGAGGGCCTACTCTAATGGGCTCTTTGCTTTCCTTCTATTTCATCCGGGTCCTTCGGCCTATTGGATGTTGTTATACATATTTAAGAAGAAATTATTTGGGCTCCATGGTGGAATATGGATGAGTGAATGACCATATATTAAAAAGGAGTTTATTTGATTGCTTCCAGCAATGTGATTGGAGTAGTTCAGCAATTGCTGGCTCTTGGAGCATAAAAACTCAGTAATCGCTCAGTCTATGAAGTAGTGTGCCTTTGCAAGTTCCAGACTGCTGTCAAAACCTTGAATAAAATCTGCAGAACTGGTAGTCTTTAGTCCACATTGGAAGCTCAAAGAAGCTGGTTCAAAAAGCAATGAAAGAATAAGCAGCAGCAGCAAGAACATGGCGCAATG
>JADRCD010190782.1:12296-29053 GCA_019843815.1 Montemys delectorum | reverse complement strand
TAGGTAGATAGATATGAAGACAGATCAGGAAACTTCTTAGGAGTGGTTAGTTTGATGACTGGAGACTGAGACATCTCAGGATGATCCATCTGCAAAGTTTTGAATAAGGAAAGTTGGTGGAATGGCTCAATCCATGTTCCAGTGTCCAAGACCTGTGTGTCTTGTTGTGTAAATCCCAGATATGAAGGCCAGAGGGTCTCAAACACTGAGGCTGAAGGTCAAGAGAAGGTTGTGGCAATAGAAAGAAGAGGAAGAAAAAGAAAGAGGGTAGCAGAGGATGAAGAGAAGATGGAAGAGGGAGTGAAAGGAAGAGACAGCACCTTGTCTTTATTTTTTCTTTCCTTCCAGATCTTACATGGATTAGATGGAGCCCATTGCATTGAATAAAGGTGGCTGTTCCTAGCTTGGTCCATAGACTAAAGTGGCAACTTTTCTTTTCTGGAAACACATTCATAGGCATACCCAGAAATAATTCTTTTCCAGGAATTCCTAGATCCCTTAGTTTTTCAAGCTGACACCTGCAATTAAACATTACATCCCTCATCTTCAGAGTTATGCACCTCTACCTAGCAAGCCAGTGTGAAAAGGGATTTTACTCTGGTCTCCAAATATCTCATCTACTCTTCCCAGGAATCCTTGGATACTGATGCTGTTACAGTCTGTGCTGGCCAGGTTTGTTGTTTGTTTTTTTTTTTTTTTTTTTAACTTGACATAAACCTAGACATATCTAGGAAGAGGAATTGCCTCTATCAGTTTGGTTTATAGGCACTTGTCTGTGGGGGGGCAGAAAATTTCTTAATGGCTGATGTGGGAGGGTCCATCTCACTGTGTACAGTGCCACCCCTAGGCAAATGATCCTAGATGCTATAAGAAAGCGGGCTGCAGCCACAATGCAGAGTACTAGCCCAAGGGAGGATGCTTGAATCTCACTCAGAAGTGGAAATAAAAGAATCATCAGAGGTAGATGGAGGGAGAAAACAGGGAGGGAAAGGGGAAGGGGAGGAAATCAGGGGTGGGAGGTAGGGAGGAGTGGGTCAGGTGTCAAGAGAGACAGAGAGGGAGGGCCAGAGACTGAACAGAAATCAGTGGCAGATGGTGGGAGTATCTCTAGAGTGTGCCAGAGACCTGGGATGGGAGAGGCTTCGAGGAGTGTATGAGGGTGACTCTAGCTGAGACTCCTAGCAGTGGGGGATACGGAGCCTGGAGTGGCCACCTCCTGTAGTCAGGCAGGACTCCCAGTGGAGGGATAAGGATACCAATTTACCAAGAAAATCTCTTGACACAAAATTTGCCCTGCTTATAAGAAGTGCAGGGACAAAGATGGAGCCGAAACTGGGGAAATGGCCAACCAATGACTGACCCAACTTTTAGACCCATCCCATGGAGAAGAGAAATGGAAAAATTGTCCTGATACTATTAGTAATGCTCTGTTATGCTTGCGGACAGGAACCTAGTACAATTGTCCTCTGAAAGGCTCCACCCAGCAACTGACAGAAACAGATGCTGAGACCCACAGCCAAACATTAGGCAGAGATCAGGGAGTCTTGTAGATGAGTTGGGGGAAGGATGGCAGGACCTGAAGAAGATAGGGACTCCATAGAAGAACCAACAGAGTCAACTAACTTGGACTCTTGGGGGCCTCCCAGAGACTGAACCACCAATCAAAGAGTGTAAATGGGCTGGACATAGGCACCCTACACACATGTAACAGATGTACAGTTGGTCTTTGTGTGAGTCCCACAACAACTGGAGCAGAGGTTGTCCCTGACTCTGTTGCCTGTCTGTTCATCCTGTTCCTCTGGATGTTCCCTGGACTGTCTTGTCTGGCCTTAGTGGGAGAGGATGTATCTAGTCCCACAGTGACTTTATATGCCAGGGTGGGTTGGTACCCAGGGGGTCTTCCCCCTTCTCAGAGGAGAATAGGAGGGAAGCATGGGACAGGGACTTTGTGAGGGAGAATAGGGGAGCTGCAAGTGTGAATGCAAAGTCAATAAGTAAATAAATTAATGGGGAAAAAAAAGAAAGAAAGCAAGCTAAACAATCGATAGAGAGCCATCCCGGAAGCAGCATTCTTCCATGGCTTCTGCTTCAGTTCCAGGTTCCTGCATTTTATTCCTGACTTGGCTTCCTTCAGTATTCTATGACCTGGACTATGTAAGCCAAATAAATCCTTTCCTATTCAAGCAGGCTTCAGCCAGTTTTTATCACAGTAATAGAAACCTAACTAGGACACATTCCAAGAACCAGACTGTACCCAAAGAATGCAAAACGGTCTGTGATATATCATCCAAGCCCAGAATCAGAATAGCACAATGAATTCAGACTGCAAAGGAATTAATTCAAAGCTTGCAAATATCTGCAGTGCAATACTTTTTACAATTAAAAAAACCCTGCAAATAGACTTTTTAAAAAAAAAAAAAAAAGTATGAGAAGTCCTTACAGTGGAATAGTATAGAACTCTCAAAAGCCATGGCTCTAGAGCACTTTGTTGATAAGTTTATGATGAATGCAAGAAAAAAAATGTACAACACAAACTTCCAGATTATATGTGTATTCTATTCTCAATGATAAAATCATATATGCCTAAACATACATGGCAAGGGCATCAAATGTTGAGAGCAAGCAGACATAGTGAAGAGAGCCGCCTTTTCCAATGAAGCTACTTCCATAACTAATTAGTCCATTGCTTATTAATCTATTTATGCATCAATTGATTTATGAAGCAGAGCCCTGATGACCCAATCACTGGCACAATGTCCCATCTCAACACAACTGCTACACTAGGAGTCAAACTGCAGCTAGATTTGAGGGTGGAATTAACTACACTTAAAAACTAAGTGCATGCCCAGACTTAGCAGAATAAATCTGTAATTTAAGCACCCAGAAGGCAGCTGAAAGGAAGAAGGAAGCATAAGACCAGTCAGAGCTGTTAAGTGGAACCCTATATGAGGGGGGAAAAAAAAGGCAACAAGAAATAGTTTTGGTTTGTTTTTTTTTTTTTTTAACCAGAAAAATGAAACATTTAAGGGAAAACCCCAGATAATGAAATTTTTTAAAAAAATGTAGCTAACCCCAGGATTCACCACGTAGGGAGACAGGGGTGGGTTGTTGAGTGCCAGTGAGTCTGCAACCGGGATGCTTAAGCAGATAAGGAGGGGGACTGGGGTTGCTCCTCAAGTTATTTCCTGTATGAAAGAGCATTTCCTCTGATACTTGTAATAGCTGCAGCAGCTGTCATTATTCGCCTCCAGGGTATAAAGAAAATAAAACCATATTCACCAAAACCATATTCACCACGTTAACTTATTTTCAGGGGCAGACCAATGGCTCATCTCAACAATGGCTCTATTTACAACCACAGACCATTTTTGACGTGACTGTCTTTCCCGTGATATTTCAGGACCCAGGCTCTTTCCATCTGTGGCTCTGCCTTCCCTGAGGTCCTCCGAGCCTCTTCCTTCCAGAAGCACGAGAAGAGAAGACAGAGGGTAGAACACTGGAGGTAAGGCTGTGGCAGATATGCCCTCTATAATGTCCCTTTGTCCAGAATCAGGCCTGGGACTGCTCCTAGTTTCTGCTGTGGTCCTAAGGAGAAAGAAAAGAATCCAAGGAAGAACCAGCCCTTTCACCACATAATTTTGAGAATGTGAGACACAGTGGTTGAAGACTCCACAGCTAAGAACAGGCAGAGCAATTTCGCAACGTCCATGATGAGCCTTGGTCTTGTCCACTCAGGGATCATGATCTCTTCCAGCTCTTCAGAGTCCCCTCTCAACTCAGTGACATTCTCAAGCGCCTCACCATAAGTATTCATCCAGGGCATGGATATCAGAATGATCGGGTGAAAAGCCTCATTTTAAATATTTTTGAGGCCCTTCAGATCTATCAATAATTTATGTTCCATACTTTATTCCCAGGTTTTTTTTCTTCCTTGATTAAACTTCAGCACTTTCCCCATTCAATATTAACAGCAGGCGTGGTACAGTTAATTCCTCGCTGTGCTCATGTTGGTAGCATCAAATTTATAGGTTTGTTTTCTTAAGACTAAGATTTCAAAAGACTTATCTCTGCTTCCTGGGGGGCTCTCCCAGCCAGTGAGATTTGCTGCCACTATGCAGAGAGGGCTGTGCTTGGTTTTCATATTGTGCGTAGAACAGTATGTCTTTGCTTGGACAGATGGTAGAGGTACACTAGTACTAGTACTCTAGTGCACTAGAGGTACAGTTAGGGTGGCAAAGTGGTTTCCTCACAAGAAGGAGTCCCGACTTCAATCCTCAGAACCCATGTTAAAACAGTAACAGGCTGGTGGCCTTGGGAAGCGATCTCTGAGTGGCGGCAGCTGCTGATTGTGTTCTAAGAGTTGGAGTGGGGTCTGCATTTGCTCTACCCGAACAGCTTAGCTCTTTCCTCCCCTTCCATTACCTGTGGCTCGGAGAGTTGGGGCGGTGGCTGCACCAGCAAGGGTGGTGGCAGCGGCAGCTGCAGTGACATGTCCAGCGTGAATCCCAAATATGATTATTTATTCAAGTTACTTCTGACTGGAAATTCTGGAGTTGGAAAGTCTTGCCTTCTTAGGTTTGCAGATGATTCGTATACATCATCACAATTGGTGTGGATTTCAAGATACAAACTATAGAGTTAGCCGGGAAAACAATCAAGCTTCAGATATGGGACACAGCAGGCTAAGAAAGATTTCAAACAATCACCTCCAGTTATTACAGAGGAGCCCATGGCATCATAGTTGTGTATGATGTGACAGATCAGGAGTCCTTCAATAATGTTAAACAGTGGCTGCAGGAGATAGATCGCTATGCCAGTGAAAATGTCAACAAGTTGTTGGTAGGGAACAAATGTGACCTGACCACAAAGAAAGTAGCAGACTACCCAATAGCAAAGGAATTTGCAGATTCCCTTGGAATTCCATCTTTGGAAACTTGTGCTAAGAACGAAAGGAATGTAGTACAGTCTTTCATGACGATGGCAGCTGAGATTAAAAAAAAAAAAAATGAATGGGTCCTGGAGCAAGAGCTGGTAGTGCAGAGAAATCCAATGTTAAAATCCAGAGCACTCCAGTCAGGCAGTCAAGTGGAGGCTGCTGCTAAAATCCACCTCCATCATTTTCTCACAGCAATGAATCCCAATCGGAACCCAAGAGAAAACCCAAAATTGCCTGAATTGTACTGTATGTAGCTTCTTCCAAAAGATTCTTACCGTTTCCACAAAGTCAGAGATTGTAAAAGTGCTGTGTAGTGATTTTTTTTTTATTCCCTTGACTCAAGACAGCTAACTTCATTTTCAGAACTGTTTTAAACCTTTGTGTGCTAGCTTATAAAATAATACATGTAATCCTTGTTGCTTTCCTGATACCAGATCATTTCCCATGGTTGGTTAGAATATATTTTGTTTTGATGTTTATATTGGCATGTTTAGATGTTGGGTTTAGTCTTCTGGAGATGAAACAGCACAACCAGTGTCTGTCAGTTTCCATGCATAAAGTTCAGTGAGACGTTACATGTAAGCTCTGATGTGCTAGGTCTTCCTGGTAGAGTTATAAATGGAAAGATTACACTATCTGATTAATAGTTTCTTCATACTCCACATATAATTTGTGGCTGCAGAATATCGTAATTTGTTGAACACTATGTAACAAAGCTGAAGATATGTTTAATACGTAATGTGTTTATAAAAAGATAAAGAGAGAGGAGATATGTTCTATGGGGGTGTAGTAAGGTATGTGGGAAGGGGATGTCTAGAAGGTCCATGCCAAGGCATCCTTTCCCCAAGGGTCCAGCCACATGACGGTATAGTATAGAATAGAGTTTATTCAGGGCATGGGGAAGGGAGTTAAGAGGGTAGTAGAGGCAGAGAAAGGCAGAGAGAGTAGAGAAGTAGAGGTCAGTCATGGCCACGAACTTGTGGAGAGAGGAGGAAGGGAAGGGAATAGGGAAGGGGAGAGCAAGGACAAGAGAGAAGCAAGAGAGGGAGGAGGGGGCAAGCAGCCCCTTTTATAGTGGGTCAGGCCTACCTGGATGTTGCCAGGTAACTGTGGGGAGGAGCATACCTGGCTGTTGCCAGGTAACTCTGGGGTGGAGTTTAGACAGAATGCTAACATTACTTATTGGAAGTAAAACAAAACAAAACAGTGTGTGTGGTGCTATTCTAGTAATCTCAACACTGGGAGGCAGAAACAAATAAGCAGGTAGATCTGAGGCTCAGCTAGTCAGCCTAGCCTGCTTGGTGGGTTCTAGGCTTCTATAGATTCTGTCTCAAAAATAAAAGAGTGGACAATACTTGAGGAACAATATCAAAGTTGCCTTCTGTTCTCCACATGTGCATGTGCACATGCACACACACAGAAATGAGGGATCATGTACCAGAGCAATGTGACAGAATGTGCCTGGGTAGAGGAGGGGCCACTTAAGGGCTTCCCGGGCCTTCTTGAAGGAGGCAAGGTTTTGGTTGAATTTTAAATAGAAGTGTGGACTAGCTACAGGAATTTCGGGGAGGAGCAATCATCAAAACTGAACCCAACTAACTTTTTAGTTAGTTTATAATTTAGTTTTATGACATCAAGGCCCCTCTAGACCCCAAACAACAGGCACTCTCACTATACTACAAGGATAATCTCACTTGCCTCTTGTATGTAGCATATTTTCAACCTCTTTCTTTCTCCCAGGGAGAAGATGGGTCAGTTTCTCCTGTCTTGTTCCAAAAATATGACCTTTGGAGATCTCAACAGGTCCTATTAAGTATCTTTGAGACTACTTTCACAAGCAATAGTGGGCAAGTGATATTCATTGACATATGATATAAGAAATGTCAAGTATAACTAGGCAGTTTTCACAAAAAGAGGTGTATTTTCCCATTTAAGGAATCAATCCTTCCGTCTGGTACGACAAATGCTGTTCCTGATTTGTGTTCTTGCCTGAGATCATTTGCCAAAACCTTTCTCACAAGTCCATGGGGACAGTCATCTAAGCTTCTCCCAATAGATCCAATCATTCACTATTTGACTTGGTCATAAAATTTAATATTCTATAATTCACAGAGAGCCTAATTCATTCACCATCTGTTTTTTGGGGGAAAAAAAGACCACTGGAAGAATTGTTGGGTGTATGTGGGATTGATACCTTCCTGACATCACCCGGGGCCTTTCCATTCACATTCAAGGGCAATGATCTGCCTAGATATTATTCTGTGCTTCAGAAACAATGGGTTCTCACCACCTGGTTGGCCTTGTTATCTGTCTGCAGAGATTCTCATTCTCTTGCCTTGAGTAATCACATCAAACCACACTAAAAGCTCCCTCCCCTTAATTGAGGGTTTTAACTGAGTACACCTATCAAGTTTCAACCTAATTAACATTTTGAAAACAACAATGCATCCCTTAAGTAACCTGGAAGGTTTTGTTTCACAAATACCTTTACCTACCTATCTCAATGGGTTCTCATGCTGATGTGAGGACATTCCCTTGAAAAAGGAGAGGAAGTTCTTGTTATCCCCGTTATTCAAGATGAGATTCTAAAGCTAGAAAGGTAGCATGCTCCAGATCTAGGACCAATTCTTGGGTCTTCGGTGGGCTTTCTTCCCAAAATAATTAGCCACCCCCATCCTTGCTTGGGAAAACAAAACAGAAAACAGCAATAGCCCCTTGCCCTAGCATCCTAGCCTCTCTGGCTTGCTTCCCAACTGTTACCAAACCTGTCTTGCAGAATACTAGTCATTGAAATAAGTGGTTTCATAAGAGAAGGAGCTCCTCTCTGAGGTAGCCAACTGAGTGGAGATGAGAGAGCAAGCCTCCTTAAGAGCAGTTTAGGAGTCCTTATGGGGCAAAGAAACAGGATGTTCCAAGGTGTAGAGAGCCCATTGGAGGTGCAAAGAAAAGAGTGGGGATTGTAAGAATTGAGCAAACAGGGACACCTCATAAAAATACCAAGGAGCAAGGAATGTCCATTAAGCCTAAAGACAGAGCTTCAGAAGAGTTTACCGAGCAAACATCAGTCCCCAGGAGATGCCCTAATTGTGAGGAGTAATGCCCGGTTCCAGGAAACGTCCCCAGTAAGGGTTGGATCTCCCCCCACCCCTCCTATGTGCAATTGGTATCTCCTCCTCAACCAGAGCACAGAGGTTGAAAGACCCCCAAAGGGAGATCCTCACTTAAGTCCCGGGAGAACTCGCACCCAAGGAAACACGAGAGACCATCTTGATGTAAACACACGAGGTAGTTTTAATATCGGAGCTCCGGGTGGACCCATATCTCACGCAGGAGACAGAGGGATCCACCCTGAGGCTCAGGGGTTAGGGGTTTTTATAGGAAGGAGGTCTAGGGGAACAAAGGAATTAGCATAGCCTATACATGATTGGTCACTACAAATATTAACTAGTTAGTGTACATACAGACCAGAGTGGAAAATTCCTAAGAGGGGGGTGCTATTCGGGAGTTTCTGGCTGACCTTAAACTATCTCTAAGAGGACTAGATGGCCCATTTCCCAGGCGCAATCTTGTATGTCTAGGCCCCGGACATGTCCTTGGGATGTCTAACAGCTTGCTTGCTTTTATTCAGGCTTGTTTGGACATTCACAGACTTGGTACAGGCTTGGCCCACTGAGTTTTTCTCCAGCCTGTAATCATTTTTAAGCTTCAAACTTAATTTCTCCTTTCAAGGTCAATAGAAACAAAAGACAATGGGCTCCATCAATGAGAGATAACCAACTCATGCTGTAAACCTATGTACTAGGAAGGTATAAAAAGTGTGTGCTTTTGTTCCTGGGGGTCACTTTTGTTCCAAATGCAAGACAACCCCAGTATATTGGATCAATAAAAACCTCATGCTAATTGTATCAATCTCCATCCCTGACTCTTCTCGAGTGGGGCACCCACGCTGAATTTAACATCATGGTGCATGGGAGATCGGAGGGTTGAGTGCTCAGGAAATCGAGCACTCAAGAGAACACGTGCTCTAGCAGATACCGCGGCTGTTTCTGTGTCTATGTCTGACTTCTTGCATCTGAATCTGTGATCTGTGCAGCCGCAGCAGTTTCTTGGCAGATAGACGTACCACACCATCACAGGTGGAAGTCGGATCTGGGAGGGCCCGACTCCATCTGGGAGTAGTAACTCCATCTGGGGGTAGCAGCGGCAAGGAAGCCACTATCGAGTTCTTTTGTTCTCTGCTTGGAGCGCTCGTGGCAGGTGCACCTCTGTCCATCTGTATCTGGCCCCTGCTTGGCAGCGTGGCAGGCACGGCCTAGCAACACTGTGATCTGACTTTGATTATCCAAGTGTGCAAAAGCACCTGGTGTCTGTAACTGGGCCCAATTGTCTTTCTTTGTGTCATGGACCTGGTAAGGTCTAGCTGTCTGTGTGGTAACTGTTTTTCTCTGTGTTTCTTGTTATCTTGTTCTATGTATTTAGACTTTGAACTGATGACCTCTACCCACCTTGACTGATGAGCAGATGTTTTAAAGCTAGGGCAGCGGCTGTAATGGTAGCAACAGGTGGGGTGTGCGCTCCTGGAGGCTGGGGACCAAAGCTGCTCTGTGGCTCAAAGGTCCGCAGGGGGCTGCGGCGGGCCTGTGGTAGAGGCAGAGGTGAGGCTGCAGGAATGCGCTGCTCGGCATACCCACCCGGGGCCGGCAGTGGCAGCTGTTGCTGCAGCAGCTGCAAGGATGTGTGCCTCGCTGCCCTTTTCAGCACCGCTGGCTCCCTAGTGCAGCAGCGTTCACAAAATCCCAGGGCGGGGAGGTGGGGGACACTGCCTCCCCCCCACCCCCAGCAACCAGTGCCAGCCAGACACAATTCCATGGTGGAAGCAGTGTGCTGCGACCGGCTCCCAGATGGCTGAGAAGGACTGGTGAGAAACAGAATTTGTGAGTGGATTCATTCTTTAACATTATTACCCTGGGAGTTAAAGTCTATATTTTATTTCTTTTTCCTTTTTTCCCCCTTCTTTGGATAAAAGCCTAAGTAAGGAGAATCAAGTGTTCCAAAGTCGAGTCACGTGACCCAAGCATACTAAGTTAGAACAAAGAGCAGCTACCTGTCTGCTTTTAAGAGTAAGGAAACCTGAAACAGCTACGGGCTGTTGCTGGGAGGAGGCTGTTTTGCATGTGCAGTTGTCTGTTACTGAGCCAGTAGAAGATGCCTTCCCTGCTGGTCCCTGGTCAAATACACCGGTCCAATGGTGCACACCTAGCATTATTAGCAAACTAAGAAATTTTATCTTGTCCTTTACATCAGAAATGGAGACTTTCTTATTTGGAGACTTTGAGGCACTGAGAACCCAAATATCACCCAGATAGATTTCTTTGTATTTATGATTAAAGGTTTTATTTTTGTGTTTTTGTGAAAAGATGATTGTAGTATTTACACCTTCTAGAAAACCAGATTCCAGAGAATTATATATATATATGGATCTAGATAGATAGATAGATAGATATCTATATCTCTCTCTATATGTGTGTATATATATATATCTTGATGATGCTAAAATTTTGTTTTGATATATTATATATTACAGAAATATACAGCCTTGGTGGATTTCTTCATCAGACGTGCTAAACTGGCCTACCTGAACTCCAGACTTCAGCCTGATCCAGTCAAGACACAGACATCAGAAGACTAATAAATTTTAACTTTCTCCCCTCCCCTCTTTATATCTCAATGCCCCCGTTCAGCTTGAAGAAGTTATGAAGAGTTGTCGACTCAGTTCCCTTGGCTTTGGGGCTGGAGAGGGTTATTAATAAGTTGTCTTTTTAGGAAATGTAAAATGGTCATATTTAGAATACAGAAGAAAGTAGGCAGATTTAATTGTATAGCCATAATCTCATTTAGTAGAAAGCCTTATGATTTGTTATTGAGTTAAAGTCATATGTTCCTATTTGGTACAGAATTTATTTTGAATACAAAATCAAAGTTATTTTTGGTAAAACAACCTTCTGATAATATTTACCCTGTACTGAAAATGATTTGATTGGTGCAAAGATGATTTAAATTAGAACCATTGTGTGTCTAGAATTTGATCAGGTATTTGAGTATTTCTTCAGATACAAAGCTTATTCCCAGAAAGCTTGCTTTAACATTTATATCATTAGTTTTGAGTTTTGTATCCTGTTTGTAGTAGTAATTGGTAAAAGTTGAGACTTGTGTTATAAACCATTTATATCTTAAACTGGTATGCAAGAAATGAGTAAGAGCTTTTAAATTGAGAATTTGTTGTTAAGATTAGGTGCACAATAGTGTTCTTATTGACTGAGAGGCATAGCTAATACAGTTCTGTTATGCATACTTCAAGACCAAAAGATGAAATTTTCTATATTCACTTAAGAGATTTCTGGTTTCAGTAAGAGTTGTCTGTAGGCTTATAAGTAATTCATTTATTTCCCTAGTAGACAGGGCTTAGACCCAGTCCTTCTTTTACTGCTATTATAGACAGATCTGAGATGTTTAGACCTGTGCGTTTAGGGCCAAATTAGCAAATTCATGGCTCTGAGTTTATTGTTAGGGTGATTTCAAGATTTTAATTAGAAATAACTGAGAGTAGTTCACAGACAATAGTCCAGATTACTTTATATAGATAGTTGATTTTCAAATACATCAGAAATCCACAGAATATGGCATTTGATATTATTTATTATTTTGGCTAGAGACTTGTCTGTTCCAGACCCTTTCTCAGACTCAAAGAAGAAATTGAGCACCACTGGAGTTGTTCCAGTTGTGGCAAGACAGCCACTAGGCAAAAGTTGCCTCATCATCTGCAGACAATATTGTCCAAAAAAGACGCACAGGCCTAGGACAGCTTGTATCTGCTGAGACAGAGTAGGCAAGTCCTTAATGTTCCTGTTTTCAGACATTCATGGGCCAGAAGGCTGAAGATCGATGCTCCAATGTTTTGAAGTAAGGACTGTCCAGGTGTCCATCAGTCTCTATCAATTGGCAATATTTTTGGAAGCTGTGTTAGGCTTCCCATATATTCTCTGTTATTCAGTCATTCCTGGATTTCTGATGGAGTTGAAAGACTACGAAAGTTAGAAGAGATGCAAGACAAGTTGTTAAGGGAACTGGTATAGGTAGCTGAGAAAGTGTTTTATAACAGAAAAACGGAGAAAGAAAAAGGAATGTTGCAGAATGATTGTAAAAGGGCATAGTGAAGGGATAGAACATTTAGAAGAAGGTCTTTGAAGATGGAGTCTAGTAAACAAAGTGGGGACAAGTGGTGAGCCAGCCAGAAGACAAAAGACAGAAAAGAGTCAGAAGGAATAAGAGGCCAGTGAGCTAAAGAGAGATAAGAGACAGGAAAGAAGAGAAGCTAGGAAGCCTCGAGAGCCTAGTAAGATAGTGCCTGGCAATAGAGGAGAATTCCTTGCTAAAGATCAGTGTGCATACTGTAAAGAGAAAGGGCATTGGGCAAGAGGTTGCCCCAAAAGGCCTTTGTGTGGCTCAGGTCCCACAAACCCATCAATATCTGTGTAATGTTTCATACCCTCTGATGGAGAATCCAACCGGATACCTCCTCCTGCCCTTAGACAGCTAGTGGGCCTGTGCCTCAGGGATTACAACCTGCATAAGGTTAGAGATTCTGAATAACAACCATGATTTTTGTGTTTTGGTCCAGATATACCTAGATTGCTGTACCACTCTTATGAAGATGTACTGGACTATTGGGATCCTGAGGCTAGAGACTTAGTAAGACACAAAAGAGAGTTAGGAGTTACCCTGGCAGTTATATTGGGACTGAGCTTAGGGACTGCAGGGGCAGCTACAGGAGCATTTGCTATTTCCTTGCAGCATAAGGCTTATGGGGAGTTTAGAGCTGCCATTGATTTAGATATAGAGAAAATAGGAAAGACTTTGATTGACCTCCAAGAATCCCTGACCTCCCTCTCAGAGGTGGTCCTTCAGAATAGGAGAAGATTAGACCTGCTATTCCTTAAAGAAGGAGGTCTGTGTACTGCATTAAGAGAAATTGCTCAAAACAAGAGCTATTTTGTAACTTGCTTTAACTCCTCCCCTTGGTTCACAACTTTGGTCCCTACACTTCTAGGACCACTGATTATATTCCTATTATTGCTTACTTTTGGCCCCTGCATTTTAAATTGCTTGGTTGCCTTCAATAGATAGCATTTCAGTACAATACAGATTATAATGTTGAGGTAACGATATCAGGAAGTGAACCAAGATGAGATACAGCAGTATAGCACATAATCTCAAGATTGAGATATTCCCAAGAAAGAGGGGGAAATGTAAGAATTGAGCAAACAGGGACACCTCATAAAAATACCAAGGAGCAAGGAATGTCCATTAAGCCTAAAGACAGAGCTTCAGAAGAGTTTACTGAGCAAACATCAATCCCCAGGAGATGCCCTAATTGCGGGGAGTAATGTCTAGTTCCAGGAAATGTCCCCAGTAAGGGCTGGATCTCCCCCCACCCTTCCTACATGCAATTGGTATCTCCTCCTCACCTGGGGCACTGAGGTCAATGGAAACAAAAGATAATGGGCTCTGCCAATGAGAGATAACCAACTCATGCTGTAAACCTATGTACTGGGAAGGTATAAAAAGTGTGTGCTTTGTTCCTGGGGGTCGCTTTTGCTCCGAATGCAAGACAACCCCAGTATACTGGATCAATAAAAACCTCATGCTAATTGTATCAATCTCCATCCCCGATTCTTCTCGAGTGGGGCACCCACTCGGAATCTTTGACAAGATTAGTGGTGCACACATGCTCAGTCACACCCCTTAGTTTTTCAGAAGACACTGTCCAGGGAAAGCTGCCTTACTTAGCAAGCTCTAATGGAGATACAGTTCTGGCTAGTTCAAGTCAAAAGTCTCCCATTGAACACTTGTGTAGAGTCAGGAACAGAGTTTATATTTTCAGTTGGTTTGGACTAACCTCCAAATTTCTGAAAAATATGTTAGACAACTTTCAGCATTTTGCCTAAAGTTCAGACTGTGACCAATACAACACTAATAGTCATGTGTTGCTTGGCTTTACAGCTACTAATCCTGGTAGTAAAAGAAGTAACCACAAGCATGTGAGGCCAGAGGGCTTGTTCAGGGTTTCCCTATACAGACTCCTTCTGTATACCTGCCATCTGTCCCAACTGAGCTTGCAATCCCAGTGTTCTAAATATGCCTTCCCCAGAGGTTCCCTGGCTTCCCCAGGTCCATTCAGGTACTTGTGAGCAGGTTTCGGGGAGGCAGAGTACACTGCACAGTGGTATGGGGAATTTCATGTGCTTCTGTGTGTTTGTCAGAGAAGAAAAGACCTTCAAAAGGACCCATGACATTCACTGCTCCCACCCCGCCCCAATATAAATAAAAGGTTGGAAATCAAGTCTATGGATGATTTCCCTTGCTCCAAATGTCCTTCGCAGTCCTCCTGCCCTACCTGATACTATGCTTTTTAATTTCTCTTCAGAACTTAAAACAAAGCCAACTACTGTCATTGGGACTTGGCAAATTTCCCTCTCTGGAATAGTTTAATTGCTCTCTTCTTTCCAAATATTAATTCAAAAACGGAGAAGCCAGATTATTCCTAGGGTGGCCTTTACATATGCAAATAATGTGTGATAACTTATCTCAATTGATAGCACAATTATCCGTAAACTTTAATCACTCCCTTCAGAGTTGATTTACATCCTCCTATTAACACAGTGGCCCCTGTGTGACAAAGCAGAGAAAGAGCTGAGTAGATATATTTAAACACTTTGACAGATAGTGTTCCCTATGAAAAGAAAGCTTACTCTCACCTGTAAGAACTGCATAATGATATTACAAATACGGTGCCGGGGGGAGGGGGGAGAGTACAGGGAAGGCTCATGTACTCTCCAAAAACAGAAAGAGACTCACCCACCCAGTTGCCCATGAAGCTTATATGAAGAGAAAGCCTTCAAAGGATAGAATGGTTTGGAGGAATATTCCCAGGAAGTTAGCACAAGAGCAGAGAGGTGGATGAAGGTAGTGAAGATGCTGGATATCCAGCCTTGGCATCCTGGCTGCTTCCTATCTCTGGAAGCTTTCATACTCCATGTGTCTGAAGCCTCTTGTGTTGGCTAAACTCCTCCAACTTTGAACTTGTCGCATACTGTTCTCCACCCAGTGGCATCGCATTGCCCTGGGTAATATGTGGCTTTCGCCTGGGCAGAGCCATTATGGAATCCTCTACTTGGAGGGATTATGTCAAACCCAATAGGTCTGAGAAGTGCACCATTTTCCACCTTCCCAATAATTATGAAGCAGCCCCATTATCCTCTACCACAGTTTCTGCCCTTCTATGTGTAATGATTGGTTTCCTTGTTTTTTTCTTTTTTTAAGTTTAAACAAAATTTTATTACACAATGGTTGTCACATAATTAGATACTTCTCTATGTTGTATACATTTATTCTTATTCTGCAGAAAGGCTGCTTCTGAACATCTCATCTGGCCATGTAAGTACTACATTTCTGATTGTAACAGAGTCATAGTATAAATGCCTCAGTATTTTATCTTAAAATCAGGACACAGTATATGGCTCTTTCACTCAGGATCAGTAATGTACAAATGTTTTTATTAGAAAATACAAAATAAATTATCTGAAGCCATTGTCAATATCAGCAGTAACTATTATATATTGTGAATGGAAACCAGTAACTGGTGTGATCAGCCAGTCATTTTCTTCAAGTGATTTCTCTGAAGTCATTGGTAAGGAATCTGCTTTGAATTTCCTCTCACAATTCATTGATAACAGGAAACCACTATTCTTGGAGTTAGAACATATTACCTCTCATTCCACACACTGTTCCCATTCCAGGGACCTTCTCTTCTGTAGGAATTTCTGTCAGTACAGCTTCTGCTGTACTTATAATTAGTTTTAAATGTCAGGTTTTCACAACTTAGAATCTAAGAAAGCCTCAATTGAAAAGTCTATATCATGCTGGTCTATGGCTATGTCTGTGGGGAATTGTCTTAATCCTTGATTGAGGTAAGAAAACCCAGCCCATTGTGGGCAGCACCATTTCCTAGGCTGGGACATTAACTGTATTCAAGAGGGAAAAGATAGCTAAGCAAAACCCGAAAGGAAGTAACATGGGTGCATTAGTTTCTCTTTACTCATGAATGTAGATGTGGTGTGATTCAGATGCTTTAAGCTACAGCCTCACATCCACCACCACCATCACCCACCCCTGAAATGGACTATGACCTGGAACTGTAAGCTGAAAAAAAAAAAAAACTCCTCTTTAAATGTCTTTCGGTAAGGGTATTTTATCACAGCAATAGAAATAAAGCTTGAACACTTGCCATCTGGGCTTCCAGTGCACTCATTGTTGGCCTCACAGAGACATTTCTGTTCCCTAATCCCTGAAAACTATAGACATGACCTCATTTGGACAAAGGGTCTCTGCAGGGGTAATTAAGAATCTTGGGAGAAGGAACTCATTGTGGGTTGTCCAGATGGACCCTAAACCCAATGCTGAGTGTTTTCTCTGTCAGAAATGTAGATGAACACAATTGTGTATTCCCACAATGTCAGAATATCAATAAACTCACAATTATGTCAGGTTTATTGGCTGTAGTATACAAATATTTGTAAATTTGCCTGATAGATGTGACCATAGGCAATTATTGATTCATTTGATTCTCTCATATGATTTTGGTAGTATTCATGTGTTCCTGACTTTGGTATTTTATTTATGCAAGTTATTTATCAGTCCATGTCATGATTTTTTCCAGACAAGTTGTGATTATTTTCCTGCACATACACATATACACAAGATA
>JADRCD010190782.1:0-11896 GCA_019843815.1 Montemys delectorum | reverse complement strand
CTTCATTGAACCTTCAAAGAGGCACATCCTACTGACCCTGGAATCTTGGCCTTCTGACCTCTGGGGCCATGAAATGATATGTTTGAAGTCACCTAGGTCATGTCAATTTTCTACAGCAGTCAAAGCAAACTTTTTTTTTTTTCAAAACAGGGTTTCTCTGTGTAGCTCTGGCTGTCCTGGAACTCACTCTGTAGACCGGGCTGGCCTTGAACTCAGAAATCCGCCTGCCTCTGCCTCCCAAGTGCTGGGATTAAAGGCATGCACCACCACCGCCCGGCTAGTCATAGCAAACTTAATTCCCAACACCTTACATAATAATAACAAATTTGTCAGATGCTGACAAGCTGCTAACTCTTTTGCATGGGTTAGTTACATGACCTTCAGAAGAAACTGTAGAATAGGTATGTCCCCATTTATAAATGAGAGGGAACAGGACCCCAGAGGATACATATCAGGTCCATGTCTCCTCCACAGGTAAGGATGAAATTCCAACCAAGTCAACTGTATAACTACAAGCCTATGTGCATAGCCACTAGATGGCACTGTCCTTAACAGGTGTCATCTAATCCATCTGAATATAGAAAGCTTCTGACTTAGCAACAATGTCTTATTTCCATGTTCCAGTCTGTATCTGATATTGTCTTTCATAGTCGTTTATGAACTTGCTTTTCCACTACTGTGGTCCTGCTAAAAGATTCTGGAGCTGTCCATAAACCCCTCTCATCTACTCCACCCAAATGCCATAGCCTTTGGTCTCTAGACCAGGAGTCCTCAAGCTGAGCTCTATGTGCACTTGAGGGCATGCAGATTTTACTAGGGTTAATGACTGGGAGTGACTGTAAGAAAGACATACATTAGATTGACATGCATATTTTTCTTCTTATTAATTTAAAAATGTTGGAGGGGTCAACCCCAGGGTCTCATGAATGATACACAAGCACCTTACCACTGAGCTATATACTCAGACAATCTCTTCCTTGATCTTAAATGTCTTTAAGTTGCCTATCCAGGCCTGGAACTAGGAAGCCTTTTGCCTCAGGCACCACTGCTCTCTGAATAAAATCTGTATCATTCCCCTTTGTTGCTACAATAAAGCTGTTGATCAAACCACACCCAATGCTCTAGTACCCAACAGCTATCATTTATTCTCACTGGAACTGAGGGACAGGTGGAGTCACTTTTTAGGCCACAGGGTGCATTTGGGTAGGCTAAATCTGTCACAGACCTGCACTTGAATGGAGCCCACATTTGACTTACAATATTCTGTACATGAAGTCTGATATAATTCCAGGGGTTTAGAGCCTCAGCTCATATGGCTTCTCCTTCCTCCTCTTCAGAACATCTAGAGGGTCTAATCAGGTTATTAAGTCACTGATCTGTGAACTCTGTTGCCTTCTGCTTCTGAAGGAGACAGGATGAGAGACACATGTAGAGGGAGGGTCAGTGTTAGACATTCAGTGTTTGCCGATAGGGCAAGGTGTTAGCCATTCCTGCCACAGACAAACACCTATAAGCCAAGTACTGAGCATGTCCCAGCATGCAGGTTATAGCATCTTAGAGGATTTTGATCAACCCTCTCTCTGTCCCAGGTATAGAATCAGGGGAGAAGAAGCTGACTTCTAGGCTTCTAGAGGCTCATGTTTTCATTTGGGGCTCTGCATCTTTGTGGTACACACTGGCTGGGACAACTCAAATCTGTAATCTTTGGGACTCAGTTGGAAAAAGCAGGTGCCTGGTATCTGGTCTTCCCATGACCAAAGGTAAAGCACTGATGTGCAAAGCTGCAGGTTCCTGTAGGGAAATGGAAAATTGGTGCTGGTAATTCATCTCTCCCAATACTTGTTCTGAAATAGCCTATTCCAACACAAACTTGGTGACTCTCTTGCTCTTCCTTTCTTATCAGTTTTTGAAAACCAAACTGAGCCCTTTTCCCTCCTGGGATTGTGGAATCAACAAGATTATACGCGCAGTGAACAGCAAAGAACCTTTCATTCTTGGTTGAGAATAAGAAATCTGTGGGAGAAACTCCCAGATCAACTTCTGAACTCATGAGGGATCACGGAATTAGGAGGTTATAGATTGTGTAAAGAGTAAAATAAATACAGGAATATGGATGGTTTAAGAGGAAATAACATTCGAGTCTTTTGGGAATAGTGGAGTTTTCCAAGAATTCAGAGAACTCTTTTCCTCTTTTCATTGTTATTCCATGGCAAATTGTCAGCCATCTCAGAAGTAAGTACCTATCATTCAGCATACTAAATTATCATGAAATGAAAGGCTGTCTGGAGGTGATTTTGTACCTAACCAATTTCAGGTAATCCTGAAAATGGACTTCTGACCTACATGATCCTGGCTCAAAGATAAGGAAGATTAGGGTAATAAGGAAAAAATTCAGCCAGATAACCTACATAGTGCAGGATCATGGTGACACCACCTTGACAACCCAGGTAATGCAAATCAGGGTGACACCACCTTGACAACTTACACAGGATCAGGGTGACACCACCTTGACAACTTACACAGGATCATGGTGGCACCACCTTGACAACTTACACAGGATCATGGTGGCATCACCTTGACAACTTACACAGGATCATGGTGGCACCACCTTCACAGTCTAGGTAGTATAGGATCATGGTGACACCATCTTCCATTTCACAATGGTCCCTGTCTCTACCCAAGATGGCATAAGATGGCTATAGCCAATGCAGCAATGAAAACTCAATGCAGAGAAAAGGAGGTATTCAGAGTACATCTTCTTTTAACTAGCAGGAATATATTTACTATGGGGAACTAAGATAGGGTCAACAATACCAGACACTAAAGCACAAGAGTCTCAGGTAGAACAACCTGCCTTGGGGTTCAAATGAAAAAAAGAAAGAAGGGTGCAGGAATGTTGAAAGAAGTCTTCATTATAGTGAGGCTGTGCTGGTGATAACTGAGAATCATGACATTTAGGTTTCAGACATGTAAGTGGAATGTACACTAGTGTTTTAGGGTAAAAGCCCTGATTCAGGGGTTACAGCAGACTCAGGTTGGTTATCCGTCCTGATGTGTCAACAGAAAAGCAGAGGGAGGATTTCATCAACATGGCTACCCTGCAAAGAAGAAGTGATAAGTGGTTTTATGAGCCAAAACTTTCAGATCTCTTTAGGGCATGATAGGAGGTACTCAGCCCAGGTCAGGATGTGGTCTGGCTGATGTTATCCCAGTTCCAGTTCTGAAAGGCAGTTAAAAGAAGTCCTTGTTGAAAGGTGTTAGGGTATTGTGTGAAGATGGTTTTCTGTATATTCAATTGTTAATTTTATACCTGCAGAAAGCTAAATGCTGGCAGGATCTTGATATAGTTATTTCTATGGCCCAACCCTGGTATCTTATCTTGTAAATTGTCATCTTTCCTCACTAGCTTAGAGGTAATCTAGAATTGTATCTAATTGAGTATAATAAAGATCTGACCGGGCAGATCCTGATGGGCAGGAAGTGGAGAGCAGAACTTGAGAAAGAGGGGAAGAGAGGGAGAGAGAAGGAAGGAGAAAAAAAGGGGAGAGGGAGAATAAAAGGGAGAGGGAAGGAGGGAGGGAAGGAGGGAGAGATTTGGGGGTCTGGGAGAAGAAATGAGACAAGAGATTTGCCAGTGGACACAGAAGTGGACCAACCAAAGCAGAGCATAGAGGTAGAGCTAGCCACATGGTGGGACATAGTGCTATGATCAATCAGATTAAGCTAGATAGATGTCTGGGAGACTGCCCTAGCTAAAAAGGCCTAAGCTTTAAAATATTAAAAAGCTGGTGGTCCAAGAAAAGTCCCACTATAGGAAGGGGTAAACTGGTTCCCCATAGATGATTATCTGTGCTCCAAAACAAAGTCTCTCTGTCATAGATGTCTTTCCTTCCAGGTCTAAAGATGCCTATCAATGAGTCTTATCACTTCTGGAATCCATGGTGACTGCAGATTTTATACAACACCTAGAGATTGTCTTCTTCACGGAGTTATACCAAATAAAGTATTAATGACATCACGAGGTCATATAATCTTATCAGACCAGCATCAAGTATGTGGCCCTTCGTTGACAGAAATGTCATTAAACAGCATATGACAGCATCATTATCTACAATGTATTAAAATCTGTATCCTCTCCTCTGAACATAAAGTGAAGGCGTCTAGGTGAAAACTTGAGGATAGTACTGTAGTCCATTGCTTCTCAAATCCCTCTAGCCAGTATGGAATCCAAAGAATTTAAGTCTTATAATGGTTAGTTTTTTTTTTTTCAACTTAATACAATGTGGAAATATCTGGGAGGTAAGCCTAATTAGGGATTTCCTAGATCAGATTGACTTATGGAGACATCTGTGGAGGATAGCCTGGTCTTAACTGATGTGGGAAGACCCAGCCTACAAGTGGGTAAGACAATCCCTAATTTTGGGCCCTGGTGTGTATAACAGGAGAAAGAGCCTACAAACCTTTATGCACGCATTCATTCATTTCTTGGTGCTCTTGACTAGGATGTGATGTGACTAACTACTTCAAGCTCTGCCTTGACTTCCCCAAAATATGAGTTGCCTGGAAATCTTAAATGAAATAAATGCTTTCCTTTGCAGTTATTTGTTGTCTGAATATTTTATCGGAGCAACAGAAATGAAATTATGACAGGTACCCTCCTCTTGGGGGAGGGCAAAGCCATTCCCCGTTTCCCTCAGTCTGTGCTTGCTAGGAAACCTTATTTCCTTCTCCATTCACATCAATTTCACTTTCATAATCACCTTTACCCTTAGTATTCCCTTGGCTCCTTTTCATCCTTTCCTTTCCATACTCTTGCTTGGAGCAGTCCAGTCTGTCTGCTCTCACTCTGAGTCAGCTGGGCTCAACACAGAAAAACGCAGAAGCCACAGCATGTGCATTAGTCAGGGCTCCCCAGTAGCATAGAACCCATGGGGATAACATGGAGAGGAAAAGGTTTATTATGACGAACTTGCCATGGTGATGATGCAGGCAACTTAGCACCTGTAAGCTGGCATCCCGGAAGGGTTGGTGGCATCCCAGGGAGGCTGGTGGCATCCTGGGGAGGTTGGTGGCATAGTATAAACTGAAGTCTGGGTCTGAAGGCCTAAGAGCCACTGCAGCAGAAGCTTACCCTTAGCCCCACCAAATCCTCCAGCCTCTCCCCTGGTGCTCTGAATCTAGGCCCTCACGGCAGTTTGGGCAGGGTTCCCTACACTGGACAGCTGCCTGCTTTATTCTACCTGCCGTTCACCTGCTAACCTCTTCTGATATTTCCCTCACTGGCAGCCTAGAATGTTTAACTGAGCATTCTGCTTTTCCAAGCACTCACTCCCAACTGTCTTGCACTGCCGTCAGCCTGCCACTATCCGCCATAAAGGGGTTTGATGATCCTTGTCAGGTGGAAAGAAACCTTCCATTCTCAAATACATGTACTCCAACTTCAAATCGTTCCTTGCTGACCACCTCCTTTATTCCTTGGAGACAAACATGCCTCCTCTCAAGAATGGCAGGGCCACAGAGACTCAGTTCCTGCCTCTAAATCCTCAGAGGTTCCTTGTCATTTCTGGGCCACATTCCCCATGTTGGTCCCGTATCCCTCAAATGTTGAGCCTCACTCTGCACATATTACAAGACATGTTGACTTACTGGTCTTCTCGCCCCCAGTGACATTGCTTACTTGTGACACTGGAAACATTAGAATAGGTCACCTTTCCCCTTCCTCACTGTTGCCCAGGCCAGATCTTGGCTCACTGGTGATTCTCCCTCATTCTGTCACATCACCATCAAACTCTCCATGATTGGATTCCCTCTCCAGCAATCTCTTCCCCCTCTCCCTTAAGGTCACACCATAGATCTTGTTTTTACCAACAATTACATTGTGCCTGAAACTCCATTTTCAAACACGATTGGTCTCATGTATTCAATCAATCTCAGATCAAAAATAGCTAAAGAAAGTACCATGTTGCTGTAGCTACATACTACATGTAGTTAGTCTAACAGCAGCTGTATGTGTGCTAAACATGCACACCTTTCTTTTGCTTGTGATTTATTGCAAAACAATAGAGAAATTTTGATGAATTGGGTGTTATTTCTCCTATCTGTAATTCCAGTACTCAGGAAAGCTGAGGCAGGAGAATTGCCATTCAAGGCAATCCTAGACAGAAATAGTGAATTTCACGCCAGTAATGGATACATAACAAGACTCTGACTCAATAAAAAGCAAAATAATATAACAATCACTTATATAGGATTTATATTGTGCTAGGTATTATGACTAATCTAGGGATGGATTTAAAGTATGAAGAAGATAAGTAGATAGCCATTTTGTATAAGAGATTTGAGCATTAGTGGATTTGGACATCTGCAGGGGACTTCTGGCTGCTCTGGAAGAAAAAAGCACAGTATTTGCTTAATGCCCTGGAACCACAGCTCTGTGAATCCTGCAGGATAATCATATCACATCAATAAAATAATTTTCACTTCATCAAAACTGCCGGTCCATGAGTCATCAAGCAACCATCACAGAGTGATACAAGAAGCTTAGGAACTTTCTCGGGTCCCTCCTCACTCTGCCCTTCTCCAGACTCACGGGCACAGGTGCAAGCCTAGTGGTATCTACACGTGTGTGATTCCCTCCAACGGGCCAAGCACTGCTCAAGAAAAGTCATGTGACCTGTATATGTGACCAGACAAGCCCATGAACACGTGAAAGCGTTCTCACTCCATCATCCTTTCTACTCTGCCAAGCCCCTTTCTTCCCGTCCACTTTCAGCTAATGGACTTGTCTTATTTAGGAAAATAGAAGTAACCCATGTATTAATGACTCCATGTCTAAATCTTCAGACCTGAATATTTCCCCCCCACACACCTCAATTCTAACTGTAAACAAGACATATCCACTTGGGTGTCGTGGAGGCATCGTAAATGTAGCCTGTCCAAACTCCTCCAATAATTTCTCCCTGTTTCTAAGAAGACACTATTTCTCTAAGTCTTCTAAATCTCAGAAAAAGCCTCCAGTCATCTCATTTATTATTCAGTGTTTACCAAGAAGATGGCATGGTTAGATGTCCCCAATATCCACTCTCCCTATTAGCATCTAAAGTCAAGGCCTGTGCAACCAGCTGTGTAGTGTCATTCCAAGATAACTGTACTTATGTGATCCAGATCTGGCCAATATGATAAACTCAAATGTTCCCCAGAAGAATTCCAAGAAAACTTCTAGAAGGGGGATGACCCAATGGGAACGACCATTCTTGTCCTCCTTTCTCATTCTTCTTAGCCAAAATGCACATTGGGGGATTGAAACGGCAGAAGGCTCAGTATCCATCCTGTGGCAAAATAGGAATTCTATAGAAATGCTAGAAGAGCAGAGGAACTGGGATGGAATCCCAAAGCATTTGACCTGGCCCTGCACTGTCTGTCTGGACTTCTTACCACTTCTAAACAAATATGGCTGTATTTTTACATGCAGTCATTTGGCAGCTCTATTGTGCAGCTAACTGCAGACCCTAACACACATGTGTCTGCTAAGATACCAAGTTCCTGGACCCTAGCTACAGGACTGGCATCTACTCCAAAAAGGTGGGTAATGGACCTGAGTTTTTGTAATGCATCTGTTATGATTTATATATGCTTAGCCCAGGGACTGGCACTATTAGAAGGTGTGACCCTGTTGGAGGAGGTTTGGCCTTGTTGGAGTAGGTGTGTCACTGTGGGCATGGGCTTTAAGACCCTCATCCTAGCTGCCTGGAAGCCAGTATTCTGCTAACAGCCTTCAGATAAAGATGTAGAACTCTCAGCTCCTCTTGCACCATGCCTGCCTGGATGCTGCCATATTCCAACCTTGATGATAATGGACTGAACCTCTGAACCTGTAAGCCAGCCCCAATTAAATGTTGTCCTTATAAGAGTTGCCTTGGTCATGGTGTCTGTTTACAGCAGTAAAATCCTAACTAAAACAGCATTAAAGAAATAAAAAACACAGGGTGTGTAAGCTTCAAAATAACACTCATTTTCCTTCCTTTGGGACACTAAATTCTCTTATTTGGTTCTGAGTTATTACAAAAATACCTTATTTGGGGTTGCATTTTGCTTTTTTCCCTGTGACTTCTCTGACTCATTTGGATGTAGTGAGAATTTTGGTTTCATTAAAAAACCCAATTATGTGATGTGAATATGTTTTTGTTTTAATCCCGGATATGATATACTGGGCCGCTTCAGGTTGTCCACAGCAGTTAACTATGATTTGTCTCATGCTCTGGCATGAGCATGATTTTGTCAGCTAAAGACAGCCTGTGTTTGGAATTCTGGGGAGCCTTGAGAATGTGTATAAATCGCAGAGGTCTGAGAGAGGTAGCAGCTGCTGCTCCCCCTGAGGCTGCTCCTCTCACTGCTGTTGCTAGATTTGTTTGCTAGACTGCTGGTTGTAAATAGTCTGACTGCAAAGATTGGACTTGTCCTGAAGGAACACCCCTAATCAGCAGGAAGTACTCTAATGAGATTGACACCCTCTTTCCTTTCTAACCTTCTTTGTCCTATCTAATGTTTGGGGGGTTGGAAAGGATTGGTATGGTAAAAAAGGAGACCACAAAAGTACAGTTACAACTGAGGCCCAGATGTTCTGCCAGGCAGAATGGAAAACTTGGTTTCTAATACCATAGAGGAAGCGGCAAGAGAAAGGGGGATGGATATTCTATCTCAGGACATCAGCAAAAAGTTTTCTGTGACCACTGTCAATAGGTTCTCCCCCCATTGACACCCCATGTTTGCTCCCAAAGAGAATTTTCTATTTCTTCTTCCTCCTCTTCCTCCTCTTCCTCCTCCCCTTCCCCCTTCTCCTCTGATATTGCCTTCTTCTCCTTCTCCTCCTCCTGCTTCTTCTTCTTCTTCTTCTTCTTCTTCTTCTTCTTCTTCTTCTTCTTCTTCTTCTTCCTCCTCCTCCTCCTCCTCCTCCTCCTCCTCCTCCTCCTCCTCCTTTTTCTTCTATATTCTGTCTCTAAAATGGTTGGGAGAATGGCTAAGCAGTTTGAAAAATTGCGAGTGGAAATGGAAGAATCTGAGATCCAACTGGAAAGAGTGTAGGTAGATGTTGGAAAGTAGCACCAGAAAAAAGAGAACAAAGGGACTTAGATCAGTGACTGACCAAGAAAATGGGAGCTTTCCATGGGACGAAAGAGAAGTACAAACTTAACCCAGTTAAACCTTCAGATCTCAAAATGTCGAGGTGTGTTAACTGCAAGAAATACAATACCTTCCACCAGAGAAGAAGCCATTTTTACTGGCAAAGGGTTTTTGGAAAGAACCCCTGGTCTTCCTAGGGTTTGCAGACATTGTGTCTGTGGCAATGATACCATTGGACCAATGACTATAGGTCTAAGATGAGCATCCAAAGTATTTTCTTTCCATCAGTAAATGTAATGGGGGGGGGCAGCAGTTTGAGGTCCCCCAGCAAAAAATACAAGCGAATAATACAACCCTCAGGTCACCCAGAAGACAGCAAGCAGGCAGGAAAACTGCAACTAAGTATTGCTGATCTTATGCAGGGTACTGTACCCAGTGCTGCTATAGACTTACCCACAGAGAAACCACTTGTCCTAGCCCCAAAAATTCAACATTATAAAATAGCCACCAGCATTTATGACCCTTTGCCCTTGGGGACAGTAGCAGTGATCTTGGGAAGAAGTGGATCTACTTCCCAAGGATTTATCATGTATCTAGGAATTATAAAAATTTAAAATCAACCACAAGGGGTACAGATCTGAAGAGATCATTTGCAAATTCTTAATGATTTTTGAAAATTAATGGGAAATGTTAATTGGCTATGGCCTAAAATTGGATTAACTACTTGTGAATTAAGTAACTTGTTTCAAATATTACAAGGAGATTCAGATTTAAACAGTCTAAGATGCTTAACATCTAAAACACAAACGCACACACACACACACACACACACACACACAGAGTTAACTCTGGTAGAACAGAGACTACAAGATCCATATGTGGATTGAATAGACCCTTAACTTGACTGTATTTCAGTTATTTTGCCTTCAACACATTCTCCTACTGAGGTCATTATGGCAAGGGCAGATACTAGTATAGAATGGTTTTTCTTGTCACACAGAGTAAAAAGTTAAAGACTTAACATAGGAAAGGTTTCTGACTTCATCATAAAAGGTAGTGTACTGGCTAGTTTTGTGTGTCAACTTGACACAGGCTGGAGTTATCACAGAGAAGTGAGCTTCAGTTGGGGAAATGCCTCCATGAGATCCAGCTGTGGGGCATTTTCTCAATTAGTGATCAAAGGGGTAGTGCCATCCCTGGGCTGGAAGTCTTTGGTTCTATAAGAGAGCAGGCTGAGCAAGCCAGGAGAAGCAAGCCAGTAAGGAACATCCCTCCATGGCCTCTGCATCAGCTTCTGCTTCCTGACCTGCTTGAGTTCCAGTCCTGACTTCCTCTGGTGATCAACAGCCATGTGGAAATGTAAGCCAAATAAACCCTTTCCTCCCCAACTTGCTTCATGGTCATGATGTTTGTGCAGGAATAGAAACCCTGACTAAGACAGGTAGAATAAAATTATATCAATTGCCAGGAACAGAAGTGGCTGAAATTGTAGTGTCTTTTACTAATGCTGAGATTATGTCATTATATATAATCAATGAAGACTGACAAAGAGCTTGTAGTAACTATTTAGGAGAAATTAATAATAAACATCCAAAAAAGCAAGTATTTTCAGTTTATAAAAAGAATTAAATTCTCCCACATATTGTAAAGGAACTTTCAATTCCTGAAGCACCTATATTCTACACTGATGCAAATAAATCAGGAATAGCAGGCTATAAACCAGACAAAATAAGAAAAGTAATTCAAAGCCCATGCATGTCTGTTTAAAAATTCAGAGTTGTATGCAATCCTTATGCTACTATTGAATTTTCCTGAATCTCTTAATACAATTACTAACTCTCAATATGCAGAAAGAGGTCTTTGCATATAGAAATTGCTGAATTTATTCCTAATAATTCAGAATTAACTTTGTTATTTATGCCACTGCAACTATTGCCAGGCGGTAGTGGTGCATGCCTATAATCCCAGTACTTGGGAGGCAGAGGCAGGTAGATTTCTGAGTTTGAGGCCAGGCTGGTCTACAGAGTGAGTTCCAGGACAGCCAGGGCTACACAGAGAAACCCTGTCTCAAAAGACCAAAAAAAAAAAAAAAAAAAAAAAAAAAAAAAAAAAAAAAAAAAAAAAGAAAGAAAGAAAAAAAAAAGAAAAAGAAAAACAAGGAAAAAAAAGACAAGGAAATTATAAGAAAATATCCCACTTGTTCTCTGTATAACCAAACTCCATTACTCACTAGAAGTAACCCTAGGGATTACCAAAAGAAATGAAATCTGACAGATGAATGCTTCATTTTGCAGAATTTAGAAAACTAAAGTTTGTATACATTGATATATATATGTATATATATACATATATATGTCATGGCTGATGATAGTAATTGATTTAAAAGTGTTTTTTCACAATCTCCTTGCATGAGCAAGACAGTGAAAGGTTTGCTTTGCCTACAATAATGCTGATACAGTAAAAGGTGCCACTGCAACGTGCTTCCACGGGGAATGTTAAATAGTTCAACTTTATGTAAATAAACTGCTAGAAATAATTTATAGGCAATTTCTTCAATCCATTATTTACCATTACATGGATATTTTATTGGCTGATTCTGACACAGATACTTTAGAGAAAATGTTTAAGGAAACAAAGAATTCTGCCATGCCAGGGTTATAAATTGCTCCTGATAGAATATATCTATCTATCTATCTATCTATCTATCTATATAGATATAGATATAGATATAGATATAGATATAGATATAGATATAGATAGGTAGGTAGGTAGGTAG